>AWOL01S0052785.1:4182-38044 GCA_000715115.1 Nicotiana otophora
ATAAGTCTGTTGCGACGTGCAATATGATCCCCCAATATTGACTTTTAATTAAGTCTATTGTGGCGTGCAATCCGATCTCCTAATATTGACTTTTAATAAGTCTATTGCGGCGTGCAATCCGATCCCCCAGTATTGACTTTTAATAAGTCTATTGCGGCGTGCAATACGATCCCCCAATATTGACTTTTAATAAGTCGATTGCGGCGTGCAATCCGATCCCCCAATATATACATATACTTTCATTTCTTTTGCGGCGTGCAACCCGTTCCCCCAATATAATTTTAAATAACTCATAAATATAATAAAACCTACTCCAATAAATACCACGTCCAATGAGAACTATTAAACATCAAGACACACAATAATTATAATTTATTTATGAACAAACAATGGCAATAACAATTTATTTTGAAAATCAGGGAGAAAATAAATAATTTAATATTTCATAAGCTAAATGTTAAGTAGAAATTAGTGCACATAATTCAAATAGGCATGTAGCAATTATTATAAGAATTTAAGAATTAATATTTTTGCAAAGAATAGGAGAAAAACAATTATTATAACAATTAATTTATGGTTTAAAATAATTTATGGTTTTTCAAGTAAGCAGGCAAACAATAAATTTCACGACGTACAGACACTCGTCACATCGCCTATACGTCGTTCACATGCATTTCACATAACAAATAATTTAAGGGTTCTATTCCCTCAAGTTAAGGTTAACCACGACACTTACCTCGCTTTGTAAATTTCAATCAATTACTCAACCACAGCTTTTCCTTTTAAATTTGTCTCTGAAAGCTTCAAATCTATTCACAAACAATTCGATATATTCAATACTAATCATAGGAATTAATTCCATATGAATTTACTAATTTTCTGGATAAAAATCCAAAATTCATTTAAATATTTGACAGTGGGAACCACGTCTCAAATCCCGGAAAACTTGCGAAATCTGAACACTCATTCCGATACGAGTTCAACCATACAAAAATTGTCCAATTCCGATATCAAATGGACCTTCAAATCTAAATTTTTCGTTTTTGGAAGATTTTAGAAAAATCTGATTTTTCTTCCATAAATTCACAGATTCATGATATAAACGAGTATGGAATCATGAAATATAATCAATATAGGATAAGGAACACTTACCCCAATGTTTCTCGGGAAAATCGCCTAAATATTCGCCTTAACCGAGCTCAAAACGACCAAAACGTGAAAATAATTTCGGACTCTTCGATATATACACTGCCCTGGCATTTCTGCACCTGCGGTGCCTGGCTCGCATCTGCGGAAAAGGGGCTGCCAGCGTATGTCCGCATCTGCATGATTTGGTGCACATCTGCGGACACGCTTCTGCGAGATGTTGTCCGCTTCTGCGAACGCGTGGGTGCGTGTAGATTTACGCACCTGCGGACTTTTGCCCAGCCACGCCTGGGCACATCTGCGATCGAAGGCTCGCTTCTACGAGCTCGCACCTGCGGTCAAAAATCTGCAGGTGCGATTATAACAGAAGGCAAAAATTCAGATTTTACTTAAGTCCAATTCTTGATCCGATTTCAATCCGTATCACTCTCGGGGTACCCGGGACCTCGTACGAATATACCAACAAGTCCAATAATATAATACGGACTTATTCGGGGTCTCGTATCACGTGAAAAAATGCTGAAATTATAATTCACACCCCGATTCAAAATTTGAGTTTTAAACTTTTTAATTTATAAATCTCGTGCCAAAATATATTAAATGAATCCGGAATGACTTCAATTTTGGCACACAAGTCATAAATGACATAACAGAGCTGTTAAAATTTTTAGAATCGGATTCCGGCTCCGATATCAAAAACTCAACCCCGTGGTCAAACTTGAAAATCTATAGCCTTTAAATTGCTTGTTCCGTTAAATGGTCATAACTTGAGCTAGGGACCTCCAAATTAAATTTCGGGCATATGTACAAGTCTCAAATCACGATACGGAGCTACCGAAATTGTCAAAATACTGATCCGGGTCCGTTTGCTAAAAACGTTGACCAAAGTCAACTCAGTTGAGTTTTAAAACTGTATTTCACATTTTAATCTATTTTTCACATAAAAATATTTCAGAAATTTTACAAACTGTGCACGCAAGTCGAGGAATGATAAATGGTATTTTTCGAGGTCTTAAAACACAGAATTACTTATTAAATTTAAAGATGACTTTTTGGGTCATTACATCACACCAGTAAACCATGTTGTTATCATATCAGAAATGGTCTTTTCAGAATTGTTATTAACCTTGCAAATGGTACTGTACATAAGCATTCTATGCACTTGGGTATAAATTTGACGGTCAGTAAAACCATCTATATTCCATTCATATATTTCTTTGCCATAGTAACTTTGAGAGTAATGGCTAATATTTGGTTCCTCTAGAAGTACATCTTGAGGAGTTTAACTGAACCTCGTTCTAGTGAGATTTCTTTACTTTTTTTAAACTGAAATTAGTTGCCTATCTGATCTTTGGTCTAATTGGGCCTTTCTCTATAGCTCGAATCGAATAGCTGGGCTACCCCTTCCCTTGGCTTGGTTGGTTATATAAGAGAATCCAGGGAGAAAGAAAGTTCGAAAAGAGAAGTTTTTAGTGAATCGTCATTTTCTCATGATTGGGTGGGTGTAAAGTGTACTGAGGTTAAGGTACAATATCGAGCTCGAGATGTTAGAAGGTGCAAAATCAATGGGTGCAGGAGCTGCTCAACGTTTTAGATTTTGGAGTTTTCACCCCAACCTAGGTTATGGGGTTGTTAGGCCGTAGCTTGCTGCTGAAAAACGTTGCTAGGCTAGCGCGGCTCGCTTCGCTCTTCAAGCTCTGTCCCCCTTACTCAACCTCAACATCTATAAAAAAAAAAAACCCTTTCTTCTTTTCTTGAGAAATTTTTTCAGCTTGCTGACTAGGGTTGGCAACTAAATTCAGTCTTCGAGACCCCATAACATAAGAAAGTCGTGGAGTGATAAAGCCCCTTTAGAGATAGGGGCGACTTTCTTGTGGTAGTAATTGCGAATGAGCAAGTAGGGGACGGCAACTAAAGATATAGCAAGACTGACCGCAATTTCAAGAATAGGTTGACTTTCTTTCATTTTTGTTATGAAAAGTGAAATTCGTTTCGTTTAGTCAGTTTGTAACAAAATTGACATGTTTTTGAAACAAGTTAAACTACTCCACTGAATAAGCATTGAGAACGATGATTAATACCGGAAGAGAATTGTTACCTAATTTTATTTATTTACTACTCGTATTGTTTGTACGTTAGAGTTTAGTAGTATTTCAGATTTGATATATATATATATATATAGTAATACTTATTCATCTTCTCTAAATTTATGGTGCATGCATAGCTAGCTTAATAAAGGAATAAATCGTGTACCACATATCTTAGATCCCTTAATGATTTTGCCTCCAATTACTAAAGTTATCTGGTTGTCTAATTGGGCCTTTCTCTATAGCTCGAATCGAATAGTTGGGCTACCCCTTCCCTTGGTTTGGTTGGTTATATAAGAGAATCCCGGGAAAAAGCAAGTTCAAAAAGAGAAGTTTTTAGTGAATCGCCATTTTCTCACGATTGGGTGGGTGTGAAGTGTACTGAGGTTAAGATACAATATCGAGCTCGAGATGTTAGAAGGTGCAAAATCAATGAGTGCAGGAGCTGCTACAACGTTTTAGATTTTGGAGTTTTCACCCCAACCTAGATTAGGGGGTCGTTAGACCGTAGCTTGCTGCTGAAAAACGTTGCTAGGCTAGAGCGGCTCGCTTCGCTCTTCAAACTCCGCCCCCCTTACTCAACCTCAACATTTATAAAAGAAGCCCTTTCTTCTTTTCTTGAGAACGTTTTTCAGTTTGCTGACTAGGGTTGAAAGTTAAATTAGTCTTCGAGACCCCATAACATAAGAAAGTCGTGGAGTGCATAAGCCCCTTTAGAGATAGGGGAGACTTTCTTGTGATAGTAATTGCGAATGAGCAAGTAGGGGGCGGCAACTAAAGATATAGCAAGACTGACCGCAATTTCAAGAATAGGTTGATTTTCTTTTCATTTTTGTTATGAAAAGTGAAAGTCGTTTCGTTTAGTCAGTTTGTAACAAAATTGACATGTTTGTGAAACAAGTTAAACTACTCCACTGAATAAGCATTGAGAACGATGATTAATACCGGAAGAGAATTGTTACCTAATTTTATTTATTTACTACTCGTATTGTTTGTACGTTAGAGTTTAGTAGTATTTCAGATTTGATATATATATATAGTAATACTTATTCATCTTCTCTAAATTTATGGTGCATGCATAGCTAGCTTAATAAAGGAATAAATCGTGTACCACATATCTTAGATCCCTTAATGATTTTGCCTCCAATTACTAAAGTTATCTGGTTGTCTAATTGGGCCTTTCTCTATAGCTCGAATCGAATAGTTGGGCTACCCCTTCCCTTGGTTTGGTTGGTTATATAAGAGAATCCCGGGAAAAAGCAAGTTCAAAAAGAGAAGTTTTTAGTGAATCGCCATTTTCTCACGATTGGGTGGGTGTGAAGTGTACTGAGGTTAAGATACAATATCGAGCTCGAGATGTTAGAAGGTGCAAAATCAATGAGTGCAGGAGCTGCTACAACGTTTTAGATTTTGGAGTTTTCACCCCAACCTAGATTAGGGGGTCGTTAGACCGTAGCTTGCTGCTGAAAAACGTTGCTAGGCTAGAGCGGCTCGCTTCGCTCTTCAAACTCCGCCCCCCTTACTCAACCTCAACATTTATAAAAGAAGCCCTTTCTTCTTTTCTTGAGAACGTTTTTCAGTTTGCTGACTAGGGTTGAAAGTTAAATTAGTCTTCGAGACCCCATAACATAAGAAAGTCGTGGAGTGCATAAGCCCCTTTAGAGATAGGGGAGACTTTCTTGTGATAGTAATTGCGAATGAGCAAGTAGGGGGCGGCAACTAAAGATATAGCAAGACTGACCGCAATTTCAAGAATAGGTTGATTTTCTTTTCATTTTTGTTATGAAAAGTGAAAGTCGTTTCGTTTAGTCAGTTTGTAACAAAATTGACATGTTTGTGAAACAAGTTAAACTACTCCACTGAATAAGCATTGAGAACGATGATTAATACCGGAAGAGAATTGTTACCTAATTTTATTTATTTACTACTCGTATTGTTTGTACGTTAGAGTTTAGTAGTATTTCAGATTTGATATATATATAGAGTAATACTTATTCATCTTCTCTAAATTTATGGTGCATGCATAGCTAGCTTAATAAAGGAATAAATCTTGTACCACATATCTTAGATCCCTTAATGATTTTGCCTCCAATTACTAAAGTTATCTGGTTGTCTAATTGGGCCTTTCTCTTCAGCTCGAATCGAATAGTTGGGCTACCCCTTCTCTTGGTTTGGTTGGTTATATAAGAGAATCCCGGGAGAAAGCAAGTTCAAAAAGAGATGTTTTTAGTGAATCGTCATTTTCTCATGATTGGGTGGGTGTGAAGTGCACTGAGGTTAAGATACAATATCGAGCTCGAGATGTTAGAAGGTGCAAAATCAATGAGTGCAGGAGCTGCTACAACGTTTTAGATTTTGGAGTTTTCACCCCAACCTAGATTAGGGGGTCGTTAGACCGTAGCTTGCTGCTGAAAAACGTTGTTAGGTTAGAGTGGGTCGCTTCGCTCTTCAAACTCCGCCCCCCTTACTCAACATCAACATCTATAAAAGAAGCCCTTTCTTCTTTTCTTGAGAAAGTTTTTCAGTTTGCTGACTAGGGTTGACAGTTGAATTCAGTCTTCGAGACCCCATAACATACAAACGTCGTGGAGTGCATAAGCCCCTTTAGAGATAGGGGTGACTTTCTTGTGGTAGTAATTGCGAATGAGCAAGTAGGGGGCGGTAAATAAAGATATAGCAAGCCTGACCGCAATTTCAAGAATAGATTGATTTTCTTTCATTTTTATTATGAAAAGTAAAAGTCGTTTCGTCTAGTCAGTTTGTAACAAAATTGACATGTTTTTGAAACAAGTTAAACTACTCCACTGAATAAGCATTGAGAACGATGATTAATACCGGAAGAGAATTGTTACCTAATTTTATTTATTTACTACTCGTATTGTTTGTACGTTAGAGTTTAGTAGTATTTCAGATTTGATATATATATATATATATATAGTAATACTTATTCATCTTCTCTAAATTTATGGTGCATGCATAGCTAGCTTAATAAAGGAATAAATCGTGTACCACATATCTTAGATCCCTTAATGATTTTGCCTCCAATTACTAAAGTTATCTGGTTGTCTAATTGGACCTTTCTCTATAGCTCGAATCGAATAGTTGGGCTATCCCTTCCCTTGGTTGGGTTGGTTATTTAAGAGAATCCCGGGAGAAAGCAAGTTCAAAAAGAGAAGTTTTTAGTGAATCGTCATTTTCTCATGATTGGGTGGGTGTGAAGCGTACTGAGGTTAAGATACAATATCGAGCTCGAGATGTTAGAAGGTGCAAAATCAAAGAGTGCAAGAGCTGCTACAACGTTTTAGATTTTGGAGTTTTCACCCCAACCTAGATTAGGGGGTCGTTAGACCGTAGCTTGCTGCTGAAAAACTTTGCTAGGCTAGAGCGGCTCACTTCGCTCTTCAAACTCCGTCCCCCTTACTGAACCTCAACATTTATAAAAGAAGCCCTTTCTTCTTTTCTTGAGAAAGTTTTTCAGTTTGCTGACTAGGGTTGACAGTTAAATTCAGTCTTCGAGACGCCATAACATAAGAAAGTCGTGGAGTGCATAAGCCCCTTTAGAGATAGGGGAAACTTTCTTGTGGTAGTAATTGCGAATGAGCAAGTAGGGGGCGGCAATTAAAGATATAGCAAGACTGACCGCAATTTCAAGAATAGGTTGATTTTCTTTCATTTTTGTTATGAAAAGTAAAAGTCGTTTCGTTTTGTCAGTTTGTAACAAAATTGACATGTTTTTGAAACAAGTTAAACTACTCCACTGAATAAGCATTGAGAACGATGATTAATACCGGAAGAGAATTGTTACCTAATTTTATTTATTTACTACTCGTATTGTTTGTACGTTAGAGTTTAGTAGTATTTCAGATTTGATATATATATATATATATATAGTAATACTTATTCATCTTCTCTAAATTTATGGTGCATGCATAGCTAGCTTAATAAAGGAATAAATCGTGTACCACATATCTTAGATCCCTTAATGATTTTGCCTCCAATTACTAAAGTTATCTGGTTGTCTAATTGGGCCTTTCTCTATAGCTCGAATCGAATAGTTGGGCTACCCCTTCCCTTGGTTTGGTTGGTTATATAAGAGAATCCCGGGAAAAAGCAAGTTCAAAAAGAGAAGTTTTTAGTGAATCGCCATTTTCTCACGATTGGGTGGGTGTGAAGTGTACTGAGGTTAAGATACAATATCGAGCTCGAGATGTTAGAAGGTGCAAAATCAATGAGTGCAGGAGCTGCTACAACGTTTTAGATTTTGGAGTTTTCACCCCAACCTAGATTAGGGGGTCGTTAGACCGTAGCTTGCTGCTGAAAAACGTTGCTAGGCTAGAGCGGCTCGCTTCGCTCTTCAAACTCCGCCCCCCTTACTCAACCTCAACATCTATAAAAGAAGCCCTTTCCTCTTTTCTTGAGAAAGTTTTTCAGTTTGCTGACTAGGGTTGACAGTTGAATTCAGTCTTCGAGACTCCATAACATAAGAAAGTCGTGGAGTGCATAAGCCCCTTTAGAGATAGGGGAGACTTTCTTGTGGTAGTAATTGCGAATGAGCAAGTAGGGGGCGGCAACTAAAGATATAGCATGACTGACCGCAATTTCAAGAATAGGTTTATTTTCTTTCATTTTTGTTATGAAAAGTGAAAGTCGTTTCGTTTAGTCAGTTTGTAACAAAATTGACATGTTTTTGAAAAAAGTTAAATTACTCCACTGAATAAGCATTGAGAACGATGATTAATACCGGAAGAGAATTGTTACCTAATTTTATTTATTTACTACTCGTATTGTTTGTACGTTAGAGTTTATTAGTATTTCAGATTTGATATATATATATTTATATATACAGTAATACTTATTCATCTTCTCTAAATTTATGGTACATGTATAGCTAGCTTAATAAAGGAATAAATCCTGCACTATATCTTAGATCCCTTATTGATTTTGCCTCCAATTACTAAAGTTATCTGGTTGTCCCTTGTGGGTTAATTAGTATAATATGCTTGATATAAAAAATTTATGATGATGATAATAATAATGATAATAATAGTAATAATAATAATAATAATAATAATAATAATAATAATAATAATAATAATAATAATAATAATAATACCTATTCATCTTCTATAAAATTATGTTTTTTTAACTTGAACTGAAATTGTGAAGTGTCCTCTCGTAAGTACTTATACAATTTAATGTCAAGTAAAGAGTTTTAATAATGGTGTATATTGAGATAATTCATTGTTAACAGTATTTAAGAATATGTATTGACATTTTTGTATGTAATAATGAATTAGGATGAAAAATATATTTACATCTCCTAAATTTTAATTTAAAAGAATGTGGAAAAAGCTTGTCTACTTCCTGAATAATTCTAGTTTGGTATAAGCAGTATGTACTACATGGATTTTGTAAAGTGCAATTGTGTATGTTCTGTTTCTTTTGAAGAAATTGTTCTTCGTGTAGGTATTCTATATGGTCAGTGTACAAATAGCAAATTTGTATGAAATTTAGGAAGTCAGGGATTTTTGGTAAGGTGAAATTTTCTTGATTTTAAAGTCATACATATTAGGACATAAAGATTTAATAAGTAAAATTTTAGTTGAATTGAAATTAAAATTCTAAATATTAGAAAAATAATTAAATGACTATTTTATCTAGTGTGAAATCTATATTTAAAGGGTAAAAAGGGCGAACGAAATTTCGTTAAGGGTATTTGTGATTTTAATATAGTACTAGTTTCTATGAACGTGCGTTGCACGTGAGTAATAACACGTTATGTTTTAGTCAATAGTTTACATGAAGGGACACCAAATTTAATTAATGAGAGAAATATAAATAATAAAAATATCGAAAAAATATTATTACATTAACATAATATATGAATTCATACGGATTGGACATCATCATATGAACCTCCAAAAATGATCAATTTAGTCGTCTTAATTAAATAATATTATTATGTACTTATAGTTTATAAATATACAATGTGATCATATCTTACCCAATGCCTTTTTTGCGAATTATATTCTTGGTGTATGTTCCCTAAGAATTTTTATTGTAGATATTAATATTTCTCTTGAAAGAGCAACATATAATTGTTTGTGCTAGAAAACATGTTACGGCAGATACAATTTTAAATATTTAATATCGAATGGCCTTCCACCGTACATGTTTATTGTCAAGTTTAGGTTATTATGCATATATAACAAACACAAAAAAATCTTTCACAGCTATTATGTCTAATTTGTTTTTAACTATATAAATGCTTAAATAGTTCTCGTTCAATTAGGAACAACTGTAGATTTTAATTTGTATAAATTTCATTATATGCCTTCTTCCTCTTCCACTCAGCCATAATTCGTAAGTCTTTAAAAGCCAACAAGTCAAAACACATACTTTAGTAAATTTTTAATTCGTTTTGACAGCTAAATCTCTTTAGTTTTCTTTTACGTTATTTTGGTTTACTTTGAGGCTTCATGATGCATTAGTATTTTGTTTTTTTTCAAATTGCTAGCTGCTTTTAATCAGAGAGTTGAAGATATTCTTATTAATTTAAAATTAATCTTCCATTGTATGCATGTCGATTATAGAAGAAGAAAATACACCCATCATGTTACTGAGAAACTTAGATCCATCAAATGATATATGTAATGGTACAAGGACGGTATATAGAGGTTTTGACAATAATATCATATATGCAAAAATCATGATGGGTCAATGTTCTTCCAAGCATATGTGTTCATCCATAGAATACAATTTTTGCCTCTAAAAAATGAAGAGCATCCTTTAAATTTGTACAAAAGTAATTTTCTTTACGCTTGTGTTTTACAATGATAATAAACAAAGCACAATGGCAAACAATTCCAAATGTATCTGCCGCAACATGTTTCTCTCTTTGACAACTATATATTGCATTTTGAAGAAGAATATTAATGTCCATAATAAAAGTTCTTATCATGAGGGAGCAACCAAAGCATTAGAAGAATTTTTTTTTTAAAATGAGGCCTTAATTTTAAATAGAATGATTACATAATTAAATTGTAACGACCCGACCGGTCATTTTGTGTATCACAGCCTCGTTCCCCATTTACTGTTCAATTTATGCCTTACAGATAATTTATGACTTATCGGGTTAGTTGGTTCGGGTCCGGAAGGATTTCGGAGTGAAATGAGACACTTAGTCTCATAATTAAAAACTTAAGTTGGAAAAATTGACCGGATATTCGCTTATGTGTAAACGACCTCAGAATTGAATTATGATGATTCTAGTAGCTACGTATGGTGATTTTGGACTTAGGAGTGTGTCCGAAAAATTACTTGGAAGTCCATAGTAGAATTAGACTTGAAATACCGAAAGTTGAATTTTTGGGAAGTTTGACCGGGGGTTTGACTTTTTGATATCGGGGTCGGAATTCGATTCTGAAAATTTTAATAGGTCTGTTATGTCAATTATGACTTATGTGAAAAATTTGAAGTCATTCCAGATTGATTTGATGTGTTTCGGCACAAGATATAGAATTTTAAAGTTTAAAGTTCATAGATTTTGATTTGAGGTGCGATTCGTCGTTTTGATGTTATTTAAGGTGATTTGAGTTTTCGACTAAGTTCGTATGATGTTTTAGGACCTGTTGGTGTATTTGGTTGAGGTCCCGGAGACCTTGGGTAAGTTTTGGATGGTTAACGGGTTGGATTTTGGACTTGGAACTCTGTCGGAATTTTCTGATGCACCATCTGGTTTCCTTCATCGCGTTCGCGAAGAGGAACTGAGAGGCTGACAATATTTGCTCTTCGCAATGACGAAGAGAAGAACGCGTTCGCGAAGGGTGGACTTGGTGTGCATCGCGAACGCGAGAGGTGTTATGCATTCGCGAAGAAGAGAGGAAACAGCTGAGGACCCCAGACAATTTGTCTACGTGTTCGCGTAGGGGGTGTCGCGTTCACGTAGTGAGGGGGAACGAAGAATCGCGTTCACGATTGGTTGAACGCATTCGCGTAGAAGGCATTGAGGCAGAGGCACTTTGTGCTTCACGAACGCGAGGGTTATGTCGCATTCGCGTTCGCGTTCGCGTTCCCATTTTCCATTTTGGCGGATTGGAGCTCGGGAAGAGGCGATTTTCGGGAGTTTTTCAAGAAAAACAATGGGGTAAGTGTTCTTAATTCAATATTGATTAAATTACCCGAATTCATGGTTGTTTTTAACATTTAATTAGTGAATTAAATTGAAACATTGTGAAAACCCTCTTGGTTTAATTTGGAGATTTGAGGGTCGAGTTGATGTCGGATTTGAGTAAACTTTGCATGGTTGGACTCATGGTTGAATGGCCGTTCATATTTTGTAACTTTTGTCGGATTCCGAGACATGATCCCCATGAGCGATTTTTGAGTGTAATTTCGGATTTTGTGGAAACAATTAGTATTTTGATGTGGAATAAATTCCTATAATTTGGATTGACTGACTCAAATTAATTGTGACTAGATTCGAGCCGTTCAGAAGTTGTTACGTGCAGAATGGAAAATTTGGAGCATTGTTTAGCTTGCTCGACATTGGATTCGGCTTATTCGAGGTAAGTAACTCTTCTAATCTTGGAGTTGAGGGTATGAACCCTGAATATACGTATTATGTAAATTGTTTGGAGGTGACGCACATGCTAGGTGTAACGACCCAACCGGTCGTTTTGACTTTTAGAACCTCGTTCCCCTAAATAAAACTTCCCGTATGTTCTTTAAATGATTTATAACTTGCGGGGATGGTTGGTTCGGGATTTGGAAGTGTTTGGGTTGAAATCGGAACACTTGGTTCCTTAAGTTGGCTTTAAAAGGCCAAGCTTGCCTTTGGTCAATATTTTGAGCAAATGGACTCATATCAGTATTTTGACAGTTTCGGTAGGTCTGTATCGTGATCTAGGACTTGGGCGTATGCCCGAAATCAAATTCCGAGGTCCCTAGCCCGAGATATGGAGTTTTGATGAAACATTAAAAGTTTAAGTTCAAATAGGGACCGGATGTCGAATTATGTGCAAACGACCCCGAAACAGAATTTTGATGATTCCAACAGCTCCGTATGTTGATTTTCGACTTAGGACGTGATCGGAATTTTATTTGGAAATCCATAGTGAAATTAGGCTTGAAATGGCTAAAATAGGAATTTAAAGTTTGGAAATTTGATCGGGGAGTTGACTTTTTGATATCGGTGTCAGAATCCAGTTCTGAAAATTTTCACAGCTCCGTTATGTCATTTATGACTTGTGTGCAAAATTTGAGGTCAATCGGACTTGATTTGATAGGTTCCGGCATCGAATGTAGAAGTTGAAAATTCTTAGTTTCATTAAGCTTGAATTGGGGTATGATTCGTGGTTTTAGCATTGTTTGATGTGATTTAGAGATTCGACTAAGTTCGTATGTTGTTTAGGACTTGTTGGTATATTTGGTTGAGGTCTCTTCTGCTGGAAATTCTAGGTTGTGATCGAGCCCAAGATCGAGGCCCAAAATCGAGGCCCAAGATCGAGCTCCCAAGATCGAGCTCCCAAGATCGAGCTTCCGAGATCGAGCTCCCAAGATCGAGCACCCCTGATCGAGCTCCCTGATCGGACTGGACAAATCTGTAAGTTATAAAAACAGAGGCATTCGACCCTTTTGCCATTTTTGACAAACTTGAACTTGAACAGAGACGGCTTTTAATATATTTTCAAGGAAAGACATTTGGGGTAAGTGATTCCAACTCGGATTTGGTCTATATACACAAATATATCGTTGTTTTCTCCATTTGATTAGTGTTTTGAGATTGAAATTCGGAAAATTTTAGAAATCTCATAGAAACGAATTTTTGAGATTTCGGTATCGATTTAGAGTCGGATTTGAGTGAAACTGGTATGGTTGGACTCATAATTGAATGGGTTCTCGGATTTCATAATTTTCGCCGGATTCTGAGATGTGATCCCCACATACAAATTTTAATTAATTTCGGGATTTTTATTGAAAATGTAGCTTTTTTTATAGAATTGATTCCTATAAATTTTAGTAATTGTATCGAATTATTTATGGTTAGATTCGAGCCAATCAAAGTTGGATAATCGAGGAAAGGGCCTTCTAGTGGATTAAATTGGAGCAAATTGAGGTAAGTCTCTTGTCTAATCTTGTGAGGGAGAAATTTACCTCATAGGTGATTAAATTAAATAATTGTTGCTAATTGCAGGGGCTACGTACGCACGAGGTGACGAGAGTCCGTGCGTAGCTACTATTAATGCTAAAGTTCGGGTACTTTAGGACTCAAATCATGAATTACTTGTGTAAATTATAATATATATTGTGAATTGTTATGAAAGGTAGAAAAATATGAAATTTTCATATGTTTATTTGCTTTTGTTTAGATTAATTAATTGTTGAAATAAATTGTTATCCTCTCAAACAAAATTTTACAATAAATACTCTTATTCCGGAGGTACATAAGAAAATGTCCTCCTTTCTTATGGATCGGGCCGAACGCCTTGGCAGGATAGATGCATCTATGGATCGTGATGCACGTTCTTCGACAGTGTATATGAAACTCAAGAATCGGACCGTACGACCTCGGTAGAAATCGTGCTTAATAATAATAATAATTACACGATACTTGGACAGTTTATTACAGTTTGTAAAGCTATTTGATATATTGAAAATTTATTAAAATTGAATTGCAGCTTGTAAAGTTATTTGATAAATTAGAATTTTTTTTGAATTGAAGGAATTTAATTAATATATTGAGAATTATTGGAATTAAAGGAATTTAATTACTTCTACTAGTTCAATAAAATTATTGTTAACTCTGTGAATCACGTTGATATAAATATTTCTATTTTCATGATTATTTAATATTATTGACCCATAGTGAGTGTCATAGTCGGCCATCTCGTCTCTACCTCTTTGAGATTAGGCTTGATACTTACTGGGTACACGTTGTTTTCGTACTCATATTGCACTTGCTACACATTTTATTATGCAAGTACATATATGTATAGCGGCCTTATGGGCGCATAGGTGTGGTTAATAATTGTGGGGACATAAGTGAGCTGCATTCTATATTATGATCTGCAGCTAAGAGAATCTCCTTCAGAGTTATTATATTTTCCTGCCTAATTTGTATTCTGGACAGATGCTGTATTTTATTTTAATTTCCTAGTAAATGCTCTTGCTCTTGTGACACCGGGTTTTGGAAATGGTTGTGAATTATTTAGAAATTTAGTTGCTAAAAATATTTATCATTTACTCTATGAGTTTTATCTTTACTATTTCATTGAAGAAACTGTTTTTATTTCAAAAATACTAAAATGGATAATTAAGTTAATTGATTATGGTTGGCTTGCTTGACGGTGGTGTCTGGCGCCATCACGACCTTTTTGGATTTTGGGTCGTGATAACATGGTATCAGAGCACTAGGTTCACGTAGGTCTCACGAGTCATGAGCAAGTCTAGTAGAGTCTTGCGGATCGGTACGGAGACGTCTGTGCTTATCTTCGAGAGGCTACATGGTTGTTAGGAATACTTCCCCTTTTGATTCCTCATCTTGCGATTCGATTCCTTTGATGATTATGCCTACATTTCTTTCCTATTCAATCTTATGTGACGTGAAGCGCTTGTTATAAATTGGGGATCGAGGAAATATTTAATGGGACTACATATATAGTATAGGATGCTTCTCCCTGTGTAATTAATTGGGCTATTATCGTCGCCTTGTGAAAGTCCGCTCTGTCATTTCAAATTAAGTATCAGTACTACCTAAGGTTTTGAGATTTGGCATTGACTGTAATGATGATTCGTGCATTGTTATCGCACAGTGTTTATGAAATAGTAAAATGCCCGTCTATGTGACAGAGCAGTAAACAACTTGAAAGAAGGTTTTCTCAGTACATGATTCATAGGTTCCATGTTTTAATTCCAGCGGAGAAAAGGCAATCGGACTATGAATGTTCAGGTTTGGGGTTGATGGAGTAACGAAGCTTGATATTTTCGAGTACGGTAGAGTTCTCAATTTTGATGTGGTATCATCGCCTTGTAAAATGCGTTAAGGTTCACCGGTGTTATGGTTTTCTTCAACTCGCCTTCTCGACGGGGTGTTAAGAATTGGTATAGGGGAAGCAGTCGTTAGAGAACGTGGTGTGCAGTGATTTAGGATCGAAGCAGCATTCCTAGTATTGATGTCTCAAGAAGGATGATCGTCAGAAAGGTTTAAAGCTGGTAACGAGTTATTGGTTTAAGTGCTACAGAGACAGATTTTGAGTTAGGGCAATAACTGGGCAGCGAAGGATGAGGAAGGACATATGGAAGGTGCCTTTCGGTGGTTAGGTTCCGAAAAGTCCAAGTGTAAGAAAATAGAAGCAGAGTAGTCGCTTAAAGAAGATGGTTGATCAAAGTGGGAGAGTGGCAAGGTAGTATACGTGTTCTGTGGTAGGATAGCCACACGCCTTGGAGGGAAATTTGAGTGATTTGGGATTCATGGTGGACACTGACTAGGTCTACGGACTTAATTTAGAATATTGGTTGCTATATTGAGGAAGCTTGGATACAACAGGAGGAAGTTGCTTGATATGAATAAGAATACAACATGACTTTGTATTGGAATGTATTGTCGCACCTTTAGTTGACGTCCATGAGGAGTGAACGGACTGGTGCGTCCGGTGAATGAGCTTGAACTCGGAATGATCTACTGATTTCGTAGTAATTTCACCCAGTGCAACGACGTTGGAATATGTCGGCATGTAATTTCCACAGGTAGGTTATCTCCTGTGAGCAAGTTAGCGGTCGCGTGGTGTTGACGAAGCTTCTACGAAGAATTTTACTGGCTACCTGGTAAGAGATTTAATATGTATATGTGGCTAGTGGTTCGTAGTGTTTATTAAAGGTTAATAGAAGGATTTCGAGAAAATTTGGCTAGTTGCCTGTGCAGGATCATGTCAATGATGAAGAAAAAATCTCGGTGGATTACAGAATTTTGTAAATTGTAGCTTCACGCTAAGTGGGAGAGCCCCATTGTCTATGATTGGATTGTTTAGTGTCAACTTGTACGGTTTCTGGTTATCAGTGTATTGGTGGGTCATTGCAACTAAGTAAAGAAAACATCAGTGGTAATTTGAGTAAACTATTTGGGTAATGTGTGTCATATTTGGCCTTATCAATTCATATTCAGGTTTTTGGAAGACTTAGAGTTTATGCTTCGTGTAGATGTAATGCATAGGAAAGTGAAATAGTCGGATGTTTCCTTGAGAAAGTGTCCATGTGCTAGCAGGGCCTTGGAGTTGCTCATGTATGGGAACAAGTCAGAGCAAGTGACTCTCAATAACGGTCCTAGTGGATTCAAAAATTTAAAGTGTGGTGTCTAAGGATCTCGAGTCTATAGTATGGTTGAGTATCGAGCTTTTGCAGTAGATTATGAAACGGGGCTTGGAGTACTCTGCGTTATCTTCAGTTTATGGTGTAGCATTAGAGAAACAGAAGAAAATAATTTCAGATTCATAAAGGAAATATCATAATGGGTGTACCAGTTGAAGATGTAAAAAGTGCGCACAAGAAGGGATATGAGATAATTAGTGGGTTTTGAAATAGCGTGGTCTCGTGAAATAAGGTCACTTGGGATGAGTGCGGATTTGAGTTCGTGATGTAATGAATGGAGTTATTATTATTTCTAAGGCAAGTTGAGAATAAATTAAGAAAAAGACGGGTCGGCTAACAATAGTTGAATCGTCATGATGGTGGCAATGATCAGTTCCTTCATCACATAAGAGTTATGCATGTAATTTGTGGCGGTACGTGCGAGGCTTGGCGGCCTCCGTAATTGATTTTATTTGGATGAATTCAAGTATTATGACATTCTATGTGTAGAGGGATCTCAGAAGAGTTATGGTGGTTTAGAACACTACTTGAGGCCAGTATTTTCTACGGATATCGGAATTCAGTCACGTGTTGCAATGGTTCTCTTGAAATGAGTTAAGAAGAAGATTTTTATATGATGAAGTGTTTATCCTATTAGTGGTTCGGGAATTATGATGGAATTCTTGTACTCCTACACATTGGCGTGGTTAAGTGCACTAAGTAGCATGGGATTCAAAAGTTAAGGATTTAAGATTTTGGTTCGGTGTTGACCAGGATGTCATGAGTTCGGATGAGCATGAAAGGGATTTAGATGTTTAAAGTAAGATCGTATTGTTTTTGGCATCATCTAAGGTCGATGTCAGGTGTAAGATACCTTGTGTATTGATTTGTGGGTTATTGATATGCTTTACAGCATTAGTGTAACCGGTAGCATGGATGTGCAGACTTGTTACCTGGTACGGAAGGTCGTGGGAGCGTGTCTCACGGCAAGATTGTGTAAGAGGGACATGTAGTCACTTGATTGAGTGAAGATTGAAACCAAGTATGAAGATTTTGGTAATATCGTTGATTCGAGAATTTATGCCTGGAGGGCGCTATGTTCATTTGGTTATGGATTGTGGAAGTTTGTTTCGATTGTGATGGCTATTCTTGTGTGTTATGGGAAAAAGGGTTATTATGATTCCTTGAAAGGTTATTAGCCTAGGACAGAGCGATCAGAATCGGCTTGAGGTCTGTGAATGGATTTAAATATGAATGCGGGCTCTATATCAGGCCGGATGTGTTCATTTCAACATAAAAACTCCCTATGGAGGAGTATTTGGACGTTGGATGTCGTTTCGTCATCGGTTATTTCATGTAATACTATATTGTGCCGTGTGAGTTATGAAATGGCTTGATAAATTTCTTATGTGATGAGGTTCTGCGTAGCGATGGTGTTATGTGAGCATGATGGCTCTCGAGATTCAGATCATATATCGCACCTTAGTTGTGCTTGTATTTTGTGGCGTATGGCGTTGTCGGTCCTTCCAGGGATGATATTATGCACTAAGCGTGCTTGTGTCCGATATTCAAATATTTTGTAGTAATGAGCATTTTAGCTCGGTAAGTATTTTCTTATAGATTCTTTTTGTGCGGATCGGGTGACACGCCGCCACGGGTATGTTTTTTGGATCGGGTTGCATGCCGCAACGGTATCATGTGTGGATCGGGTTGCACGCCGCAACAGTGTGATGTCGAGTATAGTCACCTATATTCTACTTTGTGTGTTTTGTGTCCCGTTTTTTGAGGAAGGTTCATGACATCTTTTCAGTTGTCTAATTAGTCACGTGGGTTGAGTAATCCTTTCCAGAGTTCGTTTTCCTTATGTATCGCAATCGAGTCTGTAGCTTATTAGCTAATTGTGGCATCATATGAGGCTTTTTGATCATGTATGAGGTGGTTTATTGCCTAAGCAGCTTATACTTGGTGAGACGAGATTATTGGATTCGGGGTGAGTGCAATCGGATTATATGGAGTGTAATAAAGAGCAAATACCATTATTTGGTTATAATGAGGCAATGGTTCTTGTTAGAAGGAGAAACTCAATAGTTGCTGACTCGACAATTGATTATGAATTTATACACATTTCTTCCATCGTGGAAGCATTTCAAGAGTTGGAACAGGACCTATATGTATCATGAGATATGTTGTGAACATCAAATTCGTGGAATTTTGCCTATTGTTATCGGAGGATGTTACTATAGTCATGTGAATGATGCGGTGCATGTACTAAATTCAACAAAGGTATGCAAATGTATTGGTTCATCGTGTAGTGATTGATACGAAATTCGTAGGTTGGAAACAGCCATGGTGGAGAATTCTGGATGTTAGAATTGGGATCTAAGGCTTATTTGCCTAAATAAATGAGAGAATTTTCAGATTGGCTCGAGTTAATGTGCTCAACTGGGTGTGGTAGAACGGGTAGGTGCACGAGGTGTTAAACAGTGATTTTGGATAACTCTGGAACACTCCTTAGCACATTCGAGGACGAACGTATATTTAAGTGGGAGAGAATGTAACGACCCAACCGGTTATTTTGACTTTTAGAACCCTGTTCCGATAAATAAAACTTCTCGTACGTTCTTTAAATGATTTATGACTTGCGGGGATGGTTGGTTCGGGATATGGAAGTGTTTGGGTTGAAATCGGAACACTTGGTTCCTTAAGTTGGCTTTAAAAGGCCAAGTTTGACTTTGGTCAATATTTCGAGCAAATGGACTCGGATAACTGTTTTTATAGTTTTACTAGGTCCGTATCGTGATTTGGGAATTGGGCATATGCCCGGAATCAAATTTCGAGGTCCCTAGCCCAAGATATGGAGTTTTGATGAAAAATTAAAAGTTTGAGTTTAAATAGTGATCGGGTGTCGAATTATGTGAAAACGATCCCGGAACAGAATTTTGATGATCCAACAGCTCCGTATGTTAATTTTGTACTTAGGATCATGTTCGGAATTTTATTTGGAAGTTCGTAGTGAAATTAGGCTTGAAATGGCTAAAATAGGAATTTAAAGTTTAGAACTTTGACCGGGGAGTTGACTTTTTGATATCGGGGTCGGAATCTAGTTCTGAAAATTTTCACAGCTCTATTATGTCATTTATGACTTGTGTGCAAATTTTGAGGTCAGTCGGACTTGATTTGATAGGTTCTGGCATCGAATGTAGAAGTTAACAATTCTTAGTTTCATTAAGCTTGAATTGAGATATGATTCGTGGTTTAGCGTTGTTTGATGTGATTTAGAGGTTCGACTAAGTTTGTATGATGTTTTAGGACTTGTTGGTATATTTGGTTGAGGTCCCGAGGGCCTCGGGTGAGTTTCGGATGGTTAACGGATCAAAAATTGGACTTAAACAGCTACTGCAATCTTTCTCTTCTATTGGAAATTCTCGGCTGTGATCGAGCCCAAGATCGAGCCAAAGATCGAGGCCCAAAATCGAGGCCCAAGATCGAGCTCCCAAGATCGAGCTCCCATGATCGAGCTCCCAGGATCGAGCACCCCTGATCGAGCTCCCTGATCGAGCTCCCTGATCGGACTAGACAAATCTGTAAGTTATAAAAACAAAGGCATTCGACCCTTTTGCCATTTTTGACAAACTTGAGCTTGAACATAGGCGGCTTTTGACAGATTTTCAAGGAAAGACATTTGGGGTAAGTGATTCCAACTCGGATTTGGTCTATATACACAAATATATCATTATTTTCACCATTTAATTAGTGTTTTGAGATTGAAATTTGAAAAAATTTAAAAAGCTCATAGAAACGAATTTTTGAGCTTTCGGTATCGAATCGGAGTTGGATTTGAGTGAAACTGGTATGGTTGGACTCGTAATTGAATGGGTTGTCGGATTTCATAACTTTCACGGGATTCCGGGATGTGGGCCCCACAGACGAATTTTAATTAATTTCGGGATTTTTATTGAAAATGTAGTTTTTTTATAAATTTGATTCCTATAAATTTTAGTGATTGTATCGAATTATTTATGGTTAGATTCGAGCCAATCAAAGTTGGATAATCGAGAAAAGGGTCTTCTAGTGGATTAAATTGGAGCAAATTGAGGTAAGTCTCTTGTCTAATCTTGTGAGGGAGAAATTTACCTCATATGTGATTAAATTAAATAATTGTTGCTAATTGCAGGGGCTACGTACGCACGAGGCGATGAGAGTCCATGCGTAGCTACTATTAATGCTAAAGTTCGGGTAGTTTAGGACTCAAAGCATGAATTACTTGTGTAAATTGTATTCTTTTTTAATTAAACTATATGATGTATATATTGTGAATTGCTATGAAAGGTATAAAAATATGAAATTTGCATATGCTTATTTTCTTTTGTTTAGATTAATTAATTGTTGAAATAAATTATTATCCTCTCGAACAAAATTTTACAATAAATACTCTTATTCCGGAGGTACATAAGAAAATGTCCTCCTTTTTTGTGGATCGGGCCGAATGCCTCGGCGGGATAGATGAATCTATGGATCGTGTCGCACGTCCCTCGGCAATGTACACAAAACTCTGGATCGGGCCGTACGATCTTGGCAGAAATCGTGCTTAATAATAATAATAATAATTACACGATACTTGGACAGTTTATTATAGCTTGTAAAACTATTTGATAGATTGGAAATTTATTGAAATTGAATTGTAGCTTGTAAAGCTATTTGATAAATTGGAATTTTTATTTGAATTGAAGGAATTTAATTAATATATTAAGAATTATTAGAATTGAAGGAATTTAGTTGCTTCTGCTGGTTCAATAAAATTATTGTTAACTCTGTGGATCACGTTGATATAAATATTTCTATTTTCATGATTATTTAATATTATTGACCCATAGGGAGTATCATAGTCGGCCATCTCGTCTTTACCTCTTTGAGATTATGCTTGATACTTACTGGGAACACGTTATTTTCGTACGCATACTGCACTTGCTGCACATTTTATTGTGCAAGTACATATATGTATAGCGGCCTTGTGGGCGCAGAGGTGTGGTTAATAATTGTGGGGATATAGATGAGTTGCATTCTATATTACAATTCGCAGCTAACAGAATCTCCTTCATAGTTATTATATTTTCCTCTCTAATTTATATTCTAGACAGATGTTGTATTTAATTTTAATTCCCTAGTAAATACTCAAGCTCTTGTGACACCGGGTTTTGGGAATGGTTGTGAATTGTTTAGAAATTTAGCTGCTAAACATATTTATCATTTACTCTATGAGTTTTATCTTTACTATTTCATTGAAGAAATATTTTTTATTTCAAAAATACTAAAATGGGTAATTAAGTTAATTGATTATGGTTGGCTTGCCTGGAAGTGGTGTCCGGCGCCATCACGACCTTTTTAGATTTTGGGTCGTGACACTATGTGACGGGCGTGTGGGCGTACACCATAGAAATTGTGACGTAATTATTTCGTGAAATTTTGTAGGCAAATAATCTTGGCAGTTTTCATGCAGTTTTATGTGTTAAAGAAATTGAGCTGAGAATCATATTAAAAATCATGTTGAGGCTATGTGCCAGTATTATTGGGACCCGCATAGGTCATATTGCTGTGAATTATTTTTTTAAAATTGAAAATTTATACTCAATCATATTCATTTCATTGTATATTATATCGAGTCTCTGTTGTTATTTATTGATACATCATATCATTATTTTTGGGCTGATTTTCATAACATTGTGAGCCCGAAAAACTGGAGAGATTGATGACTGAGTGAGCCCGAGGGCCTGATTATGAGGATAATTATGGGATCGGATTGCACGCTGCAGCATGCCAGATTTGCTTATTATAGCACGTGAGTTGTTTGTGCGGATACAGATATTATAATAGCACATGAGTTGTCCATGCGGATCCAGATATTATTATAGCACGTGAGTTGTCCGTGCGTATCCAGATATTGATATTATAGCACGTAAGTTGTCCGTACAGCACGTGAGTTGTCCATGCAGATTATAGCTCTTGGGCTGAAGGAGCCCCTCCGGAGTCTGTACACACCCCCAGTGAGCGCAAGTACCTACTGAGTGCGAGTGTCTAGTGCGAGTGCCGAGCGATTGGGAGGACTGAGTGATTAGGAGGACTGAGTGACTGTGAGGACTGTATAACTCTGAGGACTGAGTGACTAGGAGGACTGAGTGAAATGATACTCTGAGAGTATGCATATGATTTTATCACTGAGTTGCATCGCATTGACATGCACACATGACATACATGCATAGAGTTGTATTTTCCTCATGTTGTACAGTATCATATCATTCATGATTTCCCACACATATTGACAGATGGGCATAGTGATGCATTTGTTTTTATACGGGTTATCTGGAAAGAAAATTAAACATCTCATTTATTATTAAAAGGATTTTGGGAAAATTATTGTTTTCGAACTTATTCATAATTTTGGCAGTGTTGGTAAACTAATTGGGTTTTCACTGATGTACTTGAAATGAGGAACTATTTTTAGAAATCATGATTTAGCTGAGCATTTTATCTCTGAGTTACTTCTTGTATTATTTTCTTTATGTTGTTATGGACTGTTGTGGACTATTGGTTTTGGACCCAACCTTGGTAAAAGCTCGTCACTACTTTCAACCTAAGGTTAGGTTTGTTACTTATTGAGTACATGGGGTCGGTTGTACTCATACTACACTTCTGCACCTTGCGTGCAGATGTTGGTTGCTGATGTTGTTGTGTTCGATGGGAGCTGGATCTGAAGATGTACCTGCATTCCGGTTGTAGCTGCCTCTTGTTCATGGTAGCCTTAGATTTTTAACAATCTGTTCATGTACATTTCGAACAAATGATGTATTATTCCATACCAATTTTGTAAATTCTATTCTTAGAAGTTCATAACTTGTACTACGAGTTCTTGGGGAATGTATAAGGTTAAGATAATTATTTACTTAAATTGCTTTATTAATCGTTATTGGAATTGGTTAGTGGTTAAGTGGCTTACCTAGCATGTGGGTTACGTGCCATCATGACTAGTCGAATTTTGGGTCGTGACAAGGTGGTATCAGAGTTCTAGGTTCATAGGTTCTACGAGTCATGAGCAAATGTCTAGTATCGTCTTGCGGATCGGTATTATGACGTCCATACTTATCTTCGAGAGGCCACAATGCATTTAAGATATATACTTCCTATCTTTCTTTCCTTATCGTGCGGAATTAATTCAGCTTGAAATATAACTATTTGAATTCCTTCCACGCATTCGTATGGACACATGAGCGCTCGGTATTAGCTGTGCATCATCGGCTTGTGATTTTATGAACGAGGTTCAAGATGTATATTATTGTTTTGGTGATAGGCTAGTCTGGAGGACTTGAGGCCATGGTTAGACTACAGATTAAGCTCGGTAGCTTTAGTTATTGTCACAACCCGTAATTCCCACCTTCGGTACCATGATGGCACCTAACATTTCACTTGCTAGTCAAGCCAACGTTAGAATAATATTATTCATTTTAAAATAATTTTTAAATTTATTAATAATAAATAAACAAATGCGGAAGTAAGGTCTGAAATGTAGTGAATAATTCATAAAAATAACGGTGTCTAAATACCATCCCAGAATTGGTGTCACAAGTGCACGAGCTTCTAGAATAATACAAATAAAGGTCTGAATAAAATGAAGCTATCTGAAAACACACACACAGCTAAAGTAAAGTAGACGGGGACTTCAGAATTGCGGACGTCGTGCAGTTATACATCAAGTCTCCTTTGGTAGCTGAAATCCGAGCAAGTCTATGGTACGCCGCTGGGACCAACTCCGAAATCTGCACAAGAAGTACAGAGTGTAGTATCAGTACAACCGACCCCGTGTACTGGTAAGTACTGAGCCCAACCTCGACGAAGTAGTGACGAGGCTAAGGCAGGTCACTTACATTAACCTGTACGCAATAATAGTAATAACCACAATAATAAAATTAAATCAGGTAACTCATTTCTAATAGTTGAAGCCAACTCAGCAGTCATAACCAATTATTCTTTCAACCAATTTCTGTTACAGTGTGCAACCAGTTCCCACAATATATTCATTTTCAACCCTCCAATATATTTATTCTAGTCAAGTATATATATAGACTTTTAAATAAGTCTGTTGCGGCGTGCAATCTGATCCCCTAATATAGATTTTTAAATAAGTCTGTTGCGGCGTGCAATCTGATCCCCTAATATAGATTTTTAAATAAGTCTGTTGTGGCGTGCAATCCGATCTCCCAATATAGACTTTTAAATAAGTCTTTTGCGGCGTGCAATCCGATCCCCCAATATACATATATTTACTTTCATTTCTGTTGCGGCGTGCAACCCGTTCCCCAATATAACTTTAAACAACCCATAAATATAATAAAAATTACTCCAATAATTACCACGTCCATTGAGAAACTATTAAGCATCAAAGTATACAATAATTATAATTTATTTATGAACAAACAATGGAAATTAGCTATTAATTGTGAAAATCATGGAGAAAATAAGTAATTTAATATTTAATATGCTAAATATCAAGTAACAATTAAGACACCTAATTCAAGTAGCATGTAGCAATTATTGTAGGAATTTCAGAATTTATATTTGACAAAGAATAGGAGAGAAACAATTATTATAACAATTAATTTGTGTATTAAAGCAGATTTAGGATTTTCAAATAATTATGCAAACAATTAATTTGACGACGTATAGACACTCGTCACCTCGCTTATACGTTGTTCACATGCATTTCACATAACAAATAATTTAAGGGTTCTATTCCCTCAAGTCAAGGTTAACCACGACACTTACCTCGCTTTGCAAATTCCAATAAATTATTTGACCACAGCTTTTCCTTTTTCAATTTGTCTCCAAAAGCATCAAATCTATTCACAAATAATTTGATATACTCAATACGAATCATAGGAATTAATTCCATATGAATTTACTAATTTTCCGGATAAAAATTCAAAATTCATTTTAATATTCGACAGTGGGACCCACGTCTGAAATCTCGAAAAAAACTCTCAAAATCCGAACACTCGTCCCACTACGAGATCAACCATACAAAAATTATCCAATTCCGATGTCAAATGTACTTTCAAATCTTAAATTTTCGTTTTTGGAATATTTTATAAATATCTAATTTTTCCACCTTAAATTCACGGATTCATTATGTAAATGAGTATAGAATCATAAAATATAATTAATATATGATAAGGAACACTTACCCCAATGTTTTCCCATAAATATTGCCTAAGAATCGCCTTACCCGAGCTCAAAAATGGAAAATGGTTGAAAATCCAGAACTTAAGTTCTGTTTCTTGGATTTTTATCTTATGCGATCGCGTACAATGCTTCGCGATCGCGAAGCACATTTTTGGCTGCCCAGCTTTTTGCTCTTCGCGAACGCATAAAACATCACACGAACGCGATGCTTTGACTCACAGACTTACGCGATCGCAAAGGTCCTCATGTGATTGCGATTAGTGAAGCGCGTGGCTCAGCTTTAGCCTCTTCAACTCTATGCGAACGCGACCTTGGCCACGCGTTCGTGAAGCACCACTCCACACCCCTACGCGATCGCGTCCTCAAATTCGCGAATGTGAAGAACAACTTTGGATGGCCTCTCAGATTGCCTTACGCGATCGCGAACGACCTCACGTGATCGCGAAGAGTAAAATTTCTGCAACTAAACACGAGAAATCTGCCATTTTCCTTATGCCCAAAATGGTCCGTTGAGCATCCGAAACTCACCCGAACCCTCGGGGCTACAAACCAACCATGCACACAAGTCCTAAAATATTATACAAACTTGCTCGCATGATCATATCGCCAAAATAACACCTAGAACTACGAACTGAACACCAAATCGAATGAAATTTTCAAGGAAACTTTAAAACTTATATTTTCATAACCGGACGTCCGAATCACGTCATGTCAGCTCCGTTTCTCACCAAATTCGGTAGACAAGTCATAACTATTATAGTGGACCTATATCGGGCTCCAGATCCAAAATACGGACCCGGTGTCAATAAATCCAACATCAGTAAATTCTTAAAAATCATTAAGCTTTCAAACTTTTAATTTTTTATCACAATTCCATATCTCGGGCTAGGGATCTCGGAATTCAATTCCGGGCATACACCCAAGTCCAAAATAATGATACGGACCTATCAAAATTGTTAAAACATTGATCCGAGTCTGTTTGCTCAAAATGCTGACCAAAGTCAATTTAGTTGAGTTTTAAAGCTCTATTTCATATTTTAATCTATTTTTCACACAAAAACTTTCCGAAAATTATACGGACTGTGCACGCAAGTCGAGGAATAACAAATAGTACTTTTTGAGTCTTAGGACAGGGAGTTACTTATTAAATTTAAAGCTGACACTTTGGGTCATCATAGTTATAACTTGTACATTTGGACTCATATGTCCGGTAATGTACCTACGAATGAAATTTGAGGCTCGATGAGCAGTGGAATGGCCTTGTGATGATTACGATGTAACTGCGGGATGTGCTAAGATGATTTGAATGTGACGAGAAGTGTTTCTGTGAAATGTAAAAGAAAGGCCATTGGGTGCTTGATTTTAGTTTTGATGTAACGTACAGTCTCGAGTTTTAGTCTTTTGAAAGAACTTTCACGTTGTTAAATTTTAGGAAAAATTAAATTCTCATGCATGGTTAGTGAGTTTGGACTCAAATAAACTAAGTGATTTCATAGTAAATGTGGCTGTGAAAAGGGTATAACAAGATGCCAATTTTAGGCTAAGCACGTGGGTTATCCCCCGCGGAGTAATCTACGTAGGTGTGTTCCTTATAATGTGAATGGAGAGTTTCTCTTCTGCCAGCAGGGCATATGTGATGAGATTTGAATTTGAATCTGGTTGAGAAAGTTGACTTGAGTGTTAAGAGAATAAATGCGAGCTTATCGGATGATTGAGGTATTTTATGGTTGGTGTTGCATGAGCTTGAGAAGAATTTTTGTTGTACTGATTGCGATATTATGGCGGTAATAGAGTATGGATATTGTGAGTTAACGAGTGTTTAAAATTATGGCTTTGAGCCAAGTGGGGGAGTCTGCTATTGACAATTCAATTCATGGTTTTGTGTCAAATTTGTTTGTTTTGGTCAGAAGTATATTGTTTCGAGGTTGCGACCTATTTGAGGTGACTATATTTTTTAAAACTCAGTGGAGGCACTAGTTGCATTAATTAATTGTGATTTTCTACCTGATGGGATCAAATAGAAGGCTTCTGGCTGATCGGATATGTATTCTACTTGTGACTCAAAATGATTATGAGGTTCTCGTATTTTCATATGATGGCATGATAGATGCGGTGTGTTGTGTGGGATTAAGGTTGGCATGTGCAAGGTCACAGTTTAGTTTGGAAAGGGAGGTCATAAATTCTTAGAGGACATGGACGATTTTTGATGTTTAGATGAATGCTATAACTATTTGGTATTGCGTGAGTAGAGCGTACATTTCAGAAGGCGCACTATGTTTTGAATTATGGATATTTAATAGGTATTGCGGCATTTTCCTGGTTGATCGACTGCTAATTTTAAGACGTTGCTATGTGGCACGAAAGAATGGGAGAAATATTCCTCGTGGGATGATTATGTATGAGAGATGTGTTAGACATTCGAACGGTGGAGATGAAATCAGAAATAGTGATTCGTATGTTCTATGGATTTGGAGACTGGGAGTTCTCAGGAGCAGATTGTTTCGTGGTTGTGGACTGTAAAGTTATGGCCAAAGCTAGCCAGATGATAATATGTGTTATGACTCAGTCATTTTGGATTTTCAGAGGGTTATTTATCTATTTGTGGGTAACCAAAGTTGATTTGGGGGTCCATTGGTAGGCCCAATTAGGATGTGTATTCTACACCGAGTCGGATTGGTTGGCTCCATACTGCTATTTTTGAGGGATGTGCCATTAGGTTGATGTTGAGCTTATTCTTGTTCTAGAATGATCGGTGAGTTACTCTTTTATGCTACGAGGAGTTGTGATTCATTGGTTATATGCACACATGATGCGGTTCTATTGGGGTCTTTATGGTGGAATTTGAACGAGATGAGCATTTGGGTATTGCATGATTGATTGCGTATTGGTTATGTTCTTTCAGGTTTTGTGTGGCATTATATCATTTGCCTGTCCGTGGTTATTGATTTTGAGCGGGGTGGCTCGGGGTATATAATATGGACCAACGTTTGGATTGGGTCACGCATTGCAGCGAAGTTATGTTAAGGTATGAACCATATGTTAGAATCGGGTGATGGTTCTACGGTGTGTGATGGATTTCAACATTTTGTTGTGGCGGTACTTGTTAATCTTGTGGGGCAGTTCTCTCATTTGAGTCATTTACATAACTAAGTACATTTGAATTATTGCGTATTGGCGCACGGATGGCACGAGTTGTGGCTCTGAGTTATATTGATGTGGCATATCCGTGGGATAGTTGTGTTTAATAATATAAGGTCATTGGACCTAAAATGGATACTATCAGGTTTGATTTCGGTATATTCGGGAGGATAATACTGAAAGTCGGCTTAGAAAATGATTATTGTTCAGGTTGGGGAGAAATAGCTCCATGACTTGTTGATCTGATAAGGGGTTACGAGATTCTGCGTGTTTCTTTTTTTATCATTGGCAGTGTACGAAGGTTTCGGAATGAGGTTCTGTTGAATGCAGGGTTTTATACTAGTACTTGGTTGGTTTTGAGTAGTTACTGCGATCATAAATGCTACTACGAGTATGGGAGTTGTATAGTATGTTATGTGATTATATCTTGGATTATGGTTATGGCTGGATACAGCTCGTTCAGTTATACAGTGTGTAGATGTGAGATTCGGGTCTTGAAAAGAATTCTGGATGTTAGAAATTTGGCTCCAAGGTTTTTGGGCTAAGGTTAAATTATTGATTTTCAGTTATGTTGTGTGGTCAGGCCTATATAGAATAGGGTGACGGGAGACCACCCCCGGGTATGTGCGTGGTAAGGTGGAATAGAGATTTGAAGGTTAAGAACAACTTTTGGCACGTTCGAGGACGAACATATGTTTAAGTGGGGGAGAATGTAACGACCCGACCTGTCGTTTTGAGTATCACAGCCTCGTTCCCCATTTACTGCTCAATTTATGCCTTACAGTTGATTTATGACTTATCGGGTTAGTTGGTTTGGGTCCGGAAGGATTTCGGAGTGAAATGAGACACTTACTCGCATAATTAAAAATTTAAGTAGGAAAAGTTGACTGGATATTCACTTATGTGTAAACGACATCTGAATTGAATTTTGATGATTCAAATAGCTCCGTTTGGTGATTTTGGACTTAGGAGCGTGTCCGAAAATTTATTTGAAGGTCCGTAGTAGAATTAGGCTTGAAATGTCGAAAGTTGATTTTTGGGAAGTTTGACCGGGGGGGTGACTTTTTGATATCGGGGTCGGAATTTGATTATGGTAACTTTAATAGGTCCGTTATGTCAATTATGACTTGTGTACAAAATTTGAAGTCATTCCGGATTGATTTGATGTATTTCGGCACAAGATATAGAATTTGAAAGTTTAAAGTTCATAGATTTTGATTTGAAATGTGATTCGTCGTTTTGATGTTATTTGAGGTGATTTGAGTTTTCGACTAAGTTCGTATGATGTTTTAGGACCTGTTGGTGTATTTAGTTTAGGTCCCGGGGCCCTCGGGTAAGTTTCGGATGGTTAACGGGTTGGATTTTGGACTTGGAACTCTGCCGGAATTTTTCTGATGCATCATCTGGTTTCCTTCATCGCGTTCGCGAGTGGAGCCTCGCGTTCGCGAAGAGGAACTGAGAGGCTGGCAATATTTTCTCTTCGCATTCGCAAAGAGAAGAACGTGTTCACGAAGGGTGGATTGGGTGTGCATCGCGAACGCGAGAGGTGTTACGCGTTCGTGAAGAAGAGAGGAAGCAGCTGAGGACCCCAGGCAATTGGTCTACACGTTCGCGTAGGGGGTGTCGCGTTCGCATAGTTAGGGGNAACACCCGCTATGCCCAGAAGCACCTGGAGCTGCACATGAAGTGCAGGGTATAGTATGAGTACAACCAACTCAGCAATTAACAATAATAACTAAGGAACTGAAGATAGTGACGAGCTACACAGTTATAGTTCACTTTCAGTAATTCCAGCAAAGAATAGACATGCTTTCAAATCCAACAGTTTAAGTCAAATCAGTTTTATACAGTTCAAGTTTGTGTAATCCAGATATAAAATCTTTCAGAGTATTTCACAACAATGACAGATAGCAACTAAGTGCAACAACAAACGAAAAGCAAGTATAGCCTCTCGGGACAATAATCACTCACTGGGCTCCCAGCCCTCAGCACTCACACTCAATAGGTACCCGCGCTCACTGGGGGTGTACAGACTCCGGAGGGGCTCCTACAGTCCAAGCGCCATAATTCGCACGGACAACTCACGTGTTGCAAGGATAACTCACGTGCTATAATATCTTGCACGTACAACTCACGTGCCATATATCCTTACCTCACTGACAAGCCATCGGCCTTACTCAATCTTCAACCTCTCTAGTCTCTCGGGCTCTCGAAAATCACAAAGATCAGCCCAAACAAAGATAACATAGTAAATCAATAAATATCAAGAAAAACGGAGGTATGATGCACAAGTAAAATCATGACTGAGTACAAGACAGCAATTAGCAAATAATTCAGCAAGTACGCGACATATGTGGGTCCCAACAACTTTTGGCACGTTCGAGGACGAACATATGTTTAAGTGGGGGAGAATGTAACGACCCGACCTGTCGTTTTGAGTATCACAGCCTCGTTCCCCATTTACTGCTCAATTTATGCCTTACAGTTGATTTATGACTTATCGGGTTAGTTGGTTTGGGTCCGGAAGGATTTCGGAGTGAAATGAGACACTTACTCGCATAATTAAAAATTTAAGTAGGAAAAGTTGACTGGATATTCACTTATGTGTAAACGACCTCTGAATTGAATTTTGATGATTCAAATAGCTCCGTTTGGTGATTTTGGACTTAGGAGCGTGTCCGAAAATTTGTTTGAAGGTCCGTAGTAGAATTAGGCTTGAAATGTCGAAAGTTGATTTTTGGGAAGTTTGACCGGGGGGTTGACTTTTTGATATCGGGGTCGGAATTTGATTATGGTAATTTTAATAGGTCCGTTATGTCAATTATGACTTGTGTACAAAATTTGAAGTCATTCCGGATTGATTTGATGTATTTCGGCACAAGATATAGAATTTGAAAGTTTAAAGTTCATAGATTTTGATTTGAAATGTGATTCGTCGTTTTGATGTTATTTGAGGTGATTTGAGTTTTCGACTAAGTTCGTATGATGTTTTAGGACCTGTTGGTGTATTTAGTTTAGGTCCCGGGGCCCTCGGGTAAGTTTTGGATGGTTAACGGGTTGGATTTTGGACTTGGAACTCTGCCGGAATTTTTCTGATGCATCATCTGGTTTCCTTCATCGCGTTCGCGAGTGGAGCCTCGCGTTCGCGAAGAGGAACTGAGAGGCTGGCAATATTTTCTCTTCGCATTCGCAAAGAGAAGAACGTGTTCACGAAGGGTGGATTGGGTGTGCATCGCGAACGCGAGAGGTGTTACGCGTTCGTGAAGAAGAGAGGAAGCAGCTGAGGACCCCAGGCAATTGGTCTACACGTTCGCGTAGGGGGTGTCGCGTTCGCATAGTTAGGGGGAATGAAGCATCGCATTCGTGATTGGTTGAACGTGTTCGCGTAGAAGGCATTGAGGCAAAGGCACTTTGTGCTTCACGAACGCGAGGGTTATGTCACGTTCGCGAAGGAGGAATTAGGACGGGAACTATTTTGTGATTCGCGAACGCGAGGCACTTACCGCATTCGCGAAGAAGAAAAGCCTGGGCAGTGAGTTTAAGTTCTGATGTCATTTTCCATTTTGATGGATTGGAGCACGGGAAGAGGCAATTTTCGGGAGTTTTTCAAGAAAAACAACGGGGTAAGTGTTCTTAATTCAATATTGGTTAAATTACCCGAATCCATGGTTGTTTTTAACATTTAATTGGTGAATTAAGTTGAAAAATTGTGAAAACTCTCTTGGTTTAATTTGGAGATTTGAGGGTCGAGTTGAGGTCGGATTTGAGTAAAATTTGTATGGTTGAACTCTGGTTGAATGGGAGTTCATATTTTGTAACTTTTGTCAGATTCTGAGACGTGGGCCCCATAGGCGATTTTTGAGTGTAATTTCAAATTTTGTGAAAAAAATTAGTATTTTGATATGGAATAAATTTCTATAATTTGGGTTGACTGAATCAAATTAATTGTGACTAAATTCGAGCCGTTCGGAAGTTGTTACGCATAGAATGGAATTTCTAGAGCATTGTTTAGCTTGCTCGACATTGGATTCGGCTTGTTCGAGGTAAGTAACTCTTCTAATCTTGGAGCTGAGGGTATGAACCATGAATATACGTATTATGTGAATTGTTTGGAGGTGTCGTACATGCTAGGTGGCAGGCATGTGGGCGTACACCATAGAAATTGTGACGTAATTGTTTCGTGGAATGTTGTAGTAAACTTATCTTGGCATTTTCCATGTAGTTTTATGTGTCAAAGAAATTGAGCTGAGAATCATATTAAAAATCATATTGAGGCTATGTGCCAGTATTATTGGGACCCACAAAGGTCATATTTCTGTGAATTATTTATTTTAAATTAAAAATTCATACTTAGTCATATTCATTTTATTGCATATCATATCTCAGTATCTGTTGTTATTTATTGATATATCATATCATCATTTTTGGACTGATTTTCATGACATTGTGAGCCCGATAGACTGGAGAGATTGATGACTAAGTGAGGCCGAGGGCCTGATTGTGAGGATAATTATGGGATGGGGTTTCACGCTGCAGTAGGCCAGGTTGGCTTATTATAGCACGTGAGTTGTCTATGCGGATCCAGATATTATTATAGCACGTGAGTTATTCGTGCGGATCCAGATATTATTATAGTACGTGAGTTGTTCGTGCAGCACGTGAGTTATCCGTGCGGATTGAGATATTGATATTATAGCACGTGTGTTGTCCGTGCAGCACGTGAGTTGTTCGTGCAGATTATAGCGCTTGGGCTGAAGGAGCCCCTCCGGAGTCTGTACACACCCCCAATGAGCGCAGGTACCTACTGAGTGCGAGTGCCGAGTGTCGAGTGCGAGTGCCGAGCGATTGGGAGTACTGAGTGACTGTGAGGACTGAGTGACTAGGAGGACTGAGTGAAATGATACTCTGAGAGTATG
>AWOL01S0052787.1:1785-22314 GCA_000715115.1 Nicotiana otophora
ATCCCGCCACATGTAGGTTCTTCCCTCCTCTCCTCTCTCCCCTCTCTCTTCTCTTTCCTATTTCTCTCCTCTTCTATCTCTTCTTTTTCATGCCTTTTCTTCTTTCTATCAATGCTTCCACCGGCGACAATCACACCATCACCGGCTCTCCCTCTCCCTCTCCCTCTCTACCTCTCTCTACATCTCTTGGTGTGTGTGGGGTTTGTATACAGTGAACAGGGCCGATAATTTTTGGCAAGATCCAGGCACGCAAAGGCTCATAAATACCACTACAACTAGATTCCCAGCTGGGTTCTGCCCGTCCGGCGCATCCCAATACCTCCAATCAACTTTTCGGTAAAGCTCCACTGTTTCCGATGATTGTAAAACCAGGCTCTACTATTCATGTTTTGTTTTACTATTTGTTCTGTGCTCATTAATATCGTTTTATATTCCTTATATTTCTTCAGCCACTTACTATTATTTTGTGTTTCTTGATATTCATCATTGCGATATTCTCTCCCTATTTTGTTTGTTTTGCTATTTTGCTATATTGTTTTGTGATCCTCGATATTGTCTTGTGTTCCTTATACTTGTTCTTCCATTACTAGTGTGTTGTGTTCCTTAATATCCTGTTGTGTTTTGCTATATTGTTGTGTGCTCTTCAAATTTATTTGATGTGATGTATACATGTTCCACTCTTTACTATCGTTTGTGTGTCTTAATATTCCTTATTGTTATACTCTACTTCTTATTACTATTATTGTTTTGTATCAGCGATATGACTAGATTTGTATCTCTTAGACTATAGTGGCTGGGGTGAATGACGATGGAGTAAGGTCGTGTCCTCGGGTGGAGCGGGGGGTGGGGGTAGGGAGCCTTGAGGTTGAGATTTGGGTCTTGGAACATAGGAACTTTGACGGGAGAAGTCTAAAGAGTTAGCGAAGATCTTGCAGAAGAGGGGGATTAGCATAGCTTGTGTCCAGTAGACTAGATGGAAAGGGTCTAAGGCATGGGATTTAGATGTGTATAAACTATGGTACTCAGGAAACGTGAGGGGTAACAACAGAGTGGGTATTTTGGTGGATAGGGAACTTAGAGATCTAGTGGTAGAGGTCAGGAGGGTGAAGGACGAGCTCATTGCTATTAAGATAATTGCTGGAGGGATTACTTTAAATGTTATTAGTGTCTACATACCTTAGGTGGGATTGGGCGATGAGGTCAAAAAACGCTTATGGGATAATTCGAATGAGGTAGTGCTTGGTATTCTACTTTTCGAGATATTTTGATAGAAGAGGATTTCAATGGTCACATCAGGATGATTTCTTAGGGTTACAATGATGTGCATGGCGGCTTTGGTTTTGGGGATAAAAACAGAGGTGGAACTTCGCTATTGGATTTCACTAGAACTTTTGATTCGGTGATAGCTAACTCGAGTTTTAAGAAGAATGAGGAGTATGTGGTCACCTTCCAGAGTGCGGTAGCCAAGACCCAGATTTATTACCTACTCTTTAGAAGTGCAANACTTGTTCTTCCATTACTAGTGTGTTGTGTTCCTTAATATCCTGTTGTGTTTTGCTATATTGTTGTGTGCTCTTCAAATTTATTTGATGTGATGTATACATGTTCCACTCTTTACTATCGTTTGTGTGTCTTAATATTCCTTATTGTTATACTCTACTTCTTATTACTATTATTGTTTTGTATCAGCGATATGACTAGATTTGTATCTCTTAGACTATAGTGGCTGGGGTGAATGACGATGGAGTAAGGTCGTGTCCTCGGGTGGAGCAGGGGGTGGGGGGAGGGAGCCTTGAGGTTGAAATTTGGGTCTTGGAACATAGGAACTTTGACAGGGGAAGTCTAGAGAGTTAGCGAAGATCTTGCAGAAGAGGGGGATTAGCATAGCTTGTATCCAGTAGACTAGATGGAAAGGGTCTAAGGCACGGGATTTAGATGTGTATAAACTATGGTACTCATGAAGCGTGAGAGATAACAACAGGGTGGGTATTTTGATGGATAGGGAACTCAGTGAGCTAGTGGTAGAGGTCAGGAGGGTGAAGGACGAGCTCATTACTATTAAGATAATTGCTGGAGGGATTACTTTAAATGTTATTGGTGTCTACATACCTTAGGTGGGATTGGGCGACGAGGTCAAAAAATGCTTATGGGATAATTCGGATGAGGTATTGCTTGGTATTCTGCTTTTCGAGATATTTTGATAGAAGAGGATTTCAATGGTCACATCAGGATGATTTCTTAGGGTTACGATGATGTGCATGGCGGATTTGGTTTTGGGGATAAAAACAGAGGTGGAACTTCGCTATTGGATTTCGCTAAAACTTTTGATTTGGTGATAGCTAACTCGAGTTTTAAGAAGAATGAGGAGTATGTGGTCACCTTCCAGAGTGTGGTAGCCAAGACCCAGATTTATTACCTACTCTTTAGAAGTGCAATTATGATTTTTGCATAGATTATCCCAAGTGAGAATATCTCGACCCAGCAGAGGTTCTTGGTGATGGACTTGGAAATCATTAGGAAGAGGGAAAAAAGGGTTGTTTACGGTCAATCTAAGATCAAGTGGGGAGGCTTGACTACGTATAAAGCTTGGGAGTTGGGGGAGAAGTTGGTGGATTTAGGATCTAAGTGGAGTAAGGGGGACGCGAGTTATATGTGGACCTAGACAATGAATTGCATCAGGAAAGCTGCTAGAGAGGTGCTAGGGGCCTCGAAGAGTTACACTGGTGGGCACAAGGGGGACTGGTGGTAGAATAAAGATGTCCAAAAAAAAGTAGAAGCCAAGAAATCAGCATATCTGAAGCTGATGGAGAGCAAGAATGAGGAGAAGAAGGAACGAATAGGGAGCGGTACAAAAAGACCAAGAAGGAGGCAAAGTTAGCGATTATGGCAACTAAGACTGTAGTGTTTGGATGCTTATATGAGGAACTTAGGAACAAAGGCGGGACAAAAAACTATACAGGCTAGCCAAGGTGAGAGAAAGGAAGGCATGTGACCTGGACTAGGTAAAGTGCATTAAAGACGAGGATAGCAAAATATTGATAGACGAGAAACATATTTGATGTAGATAGGGGTCATACTTTCATAATATCCTAAATGAAGAGGGATACAAGAACATTGTGCTGGGCGATTTGATGCACTCCAAGAGTCGTCGTGATTTTAAATATTATAGGCATATTAAAATTGAGAAAGTCGAGGGGGCTATGCAAAAGATGAGCAGGCATGGTGGAATTTTGGAAGAGCGCGAGTAGGGTAGACTTGGAATGACTCACTAGGTGTTTAATATCATTTTTAAGAAAAAGAAGATATTCAAGGAGTGGAGGTAGAGTACGATGATTCTATTGTACAAGAACAAGGGTGATATCCAAAATTACAACAATTGTAAATGTATCAAGTTGTTGAGCCACACTATGAAAGTTAGGGAGAGGGTGGTGGAAGTGAGGGTGGGGATGAGCGTGTCTATTTCCGAAAATTAGCTTGAGCTTTTGCCGGATCATTCGACTACTAATGTCATTCATCTTGTAAGGAGGTTGGTGGAGCAGTATAGGGAGTGGAAGAGGGACTTGCATATGGTGTTCATTGATCTAGAGAAAGCATATGCCAAAGTCCCAATAGATGTTCTATGGAGATGTTTGGAGGTTAGAGGTGTTCCTGTGGCTTACATTGGGGTGATTAAGAACATGTTTGATGTAGCTAAAACTCAGGTGAGGACACTGGAAGGAAAATCAAACTACAGTTTAGTTGTGATGGGGTTGCACCAGGGGTCAGCTCTTAGTCGGTTTTTATTTATCTTCCGTTGGATACACTGACACATCACGTTCAAGGAGAGGTGTCATGGTGTATGTTATTTGAGGATGATATTATACTGATTGACGAGACGCGAGGCGCTGTCAACGCGATGGAGGTTTAGAGACAGGCCCTAGAACCTAAAGGTTTCAAATTGAGTGTGGGACCAAAATAAAATATTTGGAGTGCAAGTTTAGCGACATGACCAATATGTGGACGTGAGGCTTGACACACAACTCATTCCCACGAGAGATAGTTTCAAGTACTTGGGGTCTATAATCCAAGGAAATATGGATGTTGATGAGGATATTGCACATCATATTGTAGAGGGGTGGGTGAAGTGGAAGCTTGCATCTGGTGTTTTATGTGATAAGAATGTGTTTCCTAAAGTTAAAGGTAAGTTTTAAACACTGGTAGTTTGTAATGACCCGATCGATTGTTTTGAGTGTTGTAGCCCCGTTCCCCCATTTGCTACTCATTTTATGCTGAATTGTTGCTATATGACTTGCCGGGGTAGTTTGAGGTCGCATAAGCGGAGCTGGAACCACAGAAGTGGTCCCGCAGGTGCGGCTGGTCAGTGCTTAAGTGATTTTCGCAGAAGCGAGCTCTTCTCCGTAGAAGTGGAGTCGCAGGTGCGGCAGGTGAGTTTGCAGGAGCAAAAAGTACTGGGCAGAATACAGGTCGAAGGGTTTTTGTGATTTTCATCATCTTGGACATTTCAAAATCTAGATAAGGCAATTTTTGAGAGGGATTTCGAGGGGTTTCTTGAGGTAAGTCACTTGTGACTATTTTTATTCAATAATCTTGTTTCCCCATTGAACTTCCCACCTAGTTTTTGTGTTTTTGGGGTGGAATTTTGGGAGTTTGAGGCTAGGGATTTGGAGAGTTAATTTGGGGGATTTGAGTGACAAATTGGTGTCGGAATTTGGTAAATTTGGTATGGTCGGACTTGTGGTTGAATGGGCTTTCGGATTTTGTGACTTTTATCGGATTCCGAGACGTGAGCCCGGGGTTGACTGTTTGAGGCTAGGGATTTGGAGAGTTAATTTGGGGGATTTGAGTGACAAATTGGTGTCAGAATTTGGTAAATTTGGTATGGTTGAACTCGTGGTTGAATGAGCTTCCGGATTTTGTGACTTTTATCGGATTCCGAGACGTGAGCCCAGGGTCGACTTTTGAGTTGACTTTTTGACTTTTAATTAAGAACTTAATATTTTCATATGGGATTGATTCCTTTAGCTCGTGTTGATTGTATCGAATTGCTTGTGGCTAGATTCAAGGCATTCAGAGGCCGATTCGCGAGGTAAGGGCTTATTGGAGTAAATTTTCGCACAGTTTGAGGTAAGTAACACTTCTAAACTTGGTTCTGAAGGTATGAATCCCTAAAATTTCGTGCTATGTGATTGATGTTGAGGTAACGCGCATGCTAGGTGACGGGTATGTAGTCGTGCACCGTAGTAATTGTGATTTAGTTGATTCTACGAAAACTGTGTAGCTATCTTATCTGAGCATTATTACTGAACTCTATGTGTTAGAGCACTTGAGCTGTGATTTATGCTAGAAATCATGTCTAGGCTATATGCTAGTACTATTGGGACCCACAGTGGTCGTTCTTTGCTGTTGAGTTATTTGCTTAATTGCAGTTATGTACTCAGTCGCATTCATCATTGCATATCATATCTCAGTCTCCGTTATCATATATTGTCACATCATATATCATTGATTTGGGCTGCTTAGCATGAGGGTTGTGAGCCCGAGAGACTGGAGAGATTGGTGACTGAGTGAGGCCGAGGGCCTGTTTATGAGTGATATTTATGGGATCAGGCTTCACCCCGAAGCAGGCTTTATTGATTCATGCCAGAACTTGGTTTATTATAATGCTTGGGCTGGATCTGCCCCTCCGGAGTCTGCACAACCACTGTGAGCGCAGTTGTTATTGATTCATTTTCATTGGGCTGGGTTTGCCCTAGATTTATTTACATTTGGGCTGGATCTTCCCTTGACTTATTTGCATTTGGGCTGGATCTGCCCTGTACGGTGCTGAGTGATTGAGTGTGAGGAGTGAGAATTGAGACAGTCAGGTTGAGTACTCTGAGGGTGTGAGTAGGCGAGGCTTTTATTATGTTGCATCACATACAATATGCATTTTGGCATGTAGATATAGAGATGTTATATTCCTCATATCATTCAGACTTGACATATTTTTTTCTATTCTGAGTTTATTTGGTAAACCTGGAAGCATGCCTAAATTCTGGTACCGTTACCTGCAGATTATGAATTTCTGAGATGTTATTGTCATATTTTTCGTAAATTTCCGTACTATTAATTATGTATGTGGGATGTAGTGTTCGAGCTCGTCACTACTTTTAGTCCAAAGGTTAGATTTGTTACTTATTGAGTTGGTTGTACTCACGCTACACCCTGCACTTCGTGTGCAGATCCAGGTATTTCCGGTCACGGCGGTTGCTGATTCTCAGAGTTTTCAGTCATTCGGATATTATCGAGATAACTGCCTTGGCGTCTGTGGACCTTAACTCTCCTCCCCTACCCCTCAGTTTACTTATTCAGTTTTTGTTTTTCTTAGACAGTGTATCAGATTTAGCATTATATAGATGCTCATGTACTCGGTGACACCCTGGTTTTTGAAATCTTCTATATTGAGTTGTGACGTTTTCATCCGGTTTTTATGAAATTCTCACTTATTTAAATCTGCTTTAGTATATTTGTAATTGGAAAGAATTGGTATGTATGAGTTGTTGGCTAGCCTAGTATCATGATATGAGCCATCATGACAGGTCGAGTCGTGACATAGTTAGACTGACTATGTTGTATGGGGAAGAATGTTTGAGTATGTTAAGATAGATGTGCGGGCATACCAGGATTGATAATGTCACGGCCCAAAATTTGACTAGCCGTGATGGCACCTAACCTCACCCGCTAGGTAAGCCAAATAACAACAATACTATTCAATTAATATTTAACTGACTCTAATACACTCCCCAAGGACTGGCACTACAAATCATAAACTTCTAAGAATAGAGTATACAAAGCTGGTATGAAGTAATACATCATCTATTTGAAAAGTACATAAACAGAGTTTTATGAATCTAAGGCTACCATGAATAAGAGGCAGTTACAACCGAAACGCATGTACATCTTTAGATCCAGCTCCTAACGAACGTAGCAACATCATCGGCCAATATTTGCACGCAAGGTGCAGAAGTGTAGTATGAGTACAACCGACCCTATGTACTCAATAAATAACAAACCTAACCTTAGATTGAAAGTAGTGACGAGCTTCTACCAAGGTCAGGATCCAGGTCCAATAACCAACAACAGTTCACAACAATATAAAGTGAGTAATAAAAGAAGTAACTCAAAGAATAAATGCTCAGCTACATCATGATTTCTGAAAATAATTTTGCCTTTCCAGTGTGTCAGTGAAAATCCAAACCATTTACCAAAAATATAAGTAAGTTTGAAAACAGTAGTTTTCCCAAAAATCCTTTCAATAATAAATAAAATGTCTCATTTTCTTTCCAGATAACCAGTGGAAAATGCATCACTATGCCCATATGCCAAAATGTGTGAGAGGTCATGAGTAACGTGATACCGTACATCATGAGGAAAATGCATCTCTATGCCGGTATGTCAAATGTGCATGTCAATGCGATACAACTCAGTGATAAAACCATATGCATACTCTCAAAGTATCATTTCACTCAACCCTCCCAGTCACTTAGTCCTCCCAGTCACTTAGTCCTCACAGTCACTCAGTCCTCTCAATCGCTCGGCACTCGACACTCGGCACTCGGTATTCGCACTCAGTAGGTACCTATGCTCACTGGGGTGTGTACAGACTCCAGAGGAGCTCCTTCAGCCCAAGTGCTATAATCTGCACGGACAACTCACATGCTGCACGGATAACTCACGTGCTATAGTATCAATATCTGTATCCGCACGGACAACTCACATGCTATAATAAAGCCTATAAGGCCTGCATGTGCATCACCTCTAAACAATTCACATAATACGTATATTCAAGGTTCATACCCTCAGCTCCAATATTAAAAGAGTTACTTACCTCGAACAAGACGAATCTAATGCCGAGCAAGCTAAACAATGCTCCTGAAATCCTATTCTGCGCGTATCAACTCCTGAACGGCTCGAATCTAGCCAACATTAATTTTATTCAGTTTACACAATTTATAGGAATTATTCCATATCAGAATACTAATATTTTCCCACAAAATCCGAAATTACACTCAAAGAATTGCCTGTGGGGACCCCATCTCGGAATCCGACGGAACTCACAAAATCCGACAACCCATCAAATTACAAGTTCAACCATACTAATTTTACCAAAATTCGACCTTAACTCGACCCTCAAATCTTCAATTTAAACCAAGAGGGTTTTCTAAATTTTTCAACTTAATTCACCCATTAAATGTTAAAACAACCATGGATTCGGGTAATTTAATAAATATTGAGTTAAGAATACTTACCCCGTTGTTTTCTCTGAAAATCTCCCAAAACTCGCTTCAATCCGAGATCCAAATCGGCAAAAATGGAAAATGGGATGAAGTCCCATTTTTAGAACAAAACTCTTTGCCCAATCATTTGCTCTATGTGATCGCGGACAAACATACGCGATCGTGAAGCACAATTTTCCATTGCCGAGAAAAGACCCTACGTGATCGCGGTGTCCTTCACCCGATCACGATGCACAGGATCCCAGCTCTACGCGATCGCAACCCTCTTCGCGCGATCGCATAGAGCAAACGTGTGGCCCAGCTTCCTCTCAAGTTCTCCTATGCGAACGCGACATTTCCCACGCGTTCGCTTAGCACAGACTAGCCCAACCTACGCGATCGCGAAGAACAAAAATCAACACTGCCTAGACAAGTCTGCGCGATCGCGGGTGCCTTCATGTGATCGCATAGAACAAATCTCACCTCTGCCCAAACAAGCCTATGCGATCGTGGACCTTCTTACGCGATCACATAGAAGAAACCAGTGACAGAAAACCAACATTTTTAGTAGTTTACCAAGTCCAAATTTTGATCCGTTAAGCATCCGAAACTCACCCGAGGCCCCCGAGACCTCAACTAAATACACCAACAAGTCCTAAAACATGATATGAACTTAGTCTAAATCTCAAATCACATCCAACAATACTAAAACCATGAATCATACCCTAATTCAAGCCTAATGAACTTTGAAATTTCGAATTTATACAAACGACGCCGGAACTTATCAAATCAAGTCTGATTGACCTCAAATTTTGCACACAAGTCATATTTCACATTACGGACCTATTCTAATTTTCAGAATCAGATTCCGACCCTGATATCAAAAAGTCAACCCCCGGTCAAACTTTTCAAAAATTCAACTTTCGCCATTTCAAGCCTAATTCCACTACGGACCTCTAAATAATTTTTCGGACATGCTCCTAAGTCCAAAATTACCATACGAAGCTATTGGAATCATCAGAATTCAAATCCGAGGTCGTTTACACATAAGTCAACATCCGGTCGACTTTTTTAACTTAAGTTTTCCATTATGATACTAAGTGTCTCGATTCATTCTGAAATATTTCCGGACCCGAACTAACTAATCTGATAGGTCATAATACAGCTATAAAGCACAAATATAGCAGTAAATAGGGGGATAAGGTTGTAATACTCAAAATGACCAGTCGGGTCGTTACATTATGCCCCACTTAAATATACGTTCGTCCTCGAACGTGCCAAGATTTGTTTCCAAGCCACCAAATCACTATTCTATCTTACCACGCACGAACCCGGGGGTGATCCCACGTCACCCTATCCTATATAGGATTGACAACACAATACAACTGAAAATCATTAATTTAACATTAGCCCATAAACCTTGGGATTCAATTACCAACATTCAGAATTTCTTACAAGACCCGAATCTCATAGTTACTCACTGTATAAGTCTGAACAAGCTGCATCGAGCCATAACCATAACCACGGATATAATCACCTAACATATTACACAACTCGCATACTCGTAGCACCATCCCTGATCACAGTAACTACTTTAAACCAACCAAGTACTAGAATTAAACCTCATATCGAACAAAACATCATCCCAAAACCTTCGTACACTATTGATAATAAAAGAAACATGCAGAATCTCGTAACCCCTTATCAGATAAACAAGTCATGGAGCTCTCTCGCCCCAACCAGAACCATAATCACTTTTTAAGCCGGCTTTGAATATTATCCTCCCAAATATACTGTTTCAAACCTGATAGTACCTATTTTAGGCCCAATGACCTTATTTTATCAAACATAACTATTCCACAAACATGCCACACCAATATAATTCAAGCCACAAACTGCTTAATCCATGTACTCAAAAATGAAAAATGTCTCAAAGAAGGGAGCCGTTCAACAAGAACCACCACAACCGCATTGTATGAGCTCATCTCACCTAGTAGAACCAAGACACACGAATCTAATAACGGTAGCCAGATCTCCCAGAGCTCACATTAACATCACCCACACATGGGCTCAAATCTCATATATATGTACAGTGCACTCATAGCGCGTAGCTATCACAAATAATTAATGCAACTAGTGCCTCTACTGAGTTTAAATAAAATACTCACCTCAAACAGGTCGCAACCCTGAAACAATATGCTTCTGAGAATTTCCAGTCTCCAAATTCATAAGACACATGAATCACCGTAATTGATCCCAACGCCATCCCTCGAATGACTAACACATCTTTCATTCACGATCTTCCCATGAGGAATACTTTACCCATTCTTTCGTGCCACATAGCAACATCTTAAAATCAATAATCGATCAACCAAGAGAGTGTCGCAATACCTATGACATATCCATAATTCAAAATATAGTGTGCCTTCTGAAATGTACACTCTGCTCATGCAATACCAAATAGTTATAACATTCATCTAAATATCGAAAATCGTCCATGCCATCTAAGAATTTACGACCACCCCTTGAAAACTAAACTGTGACCTTGCACACAACAACCTTAATCCCACACAACACACCGCAACTATCATGCCATCATATGAAAAATACGAGAACCTCATAATCATTCTGAGTCACAAGTAGAATACATATCCGATCAGCCAGAAGCCTTCCATTTGATCCCATCCAGAAGAAAATCACAATACTCAACATGCTACCTCACACCGGTAGAAAATATCCATCTCAAACCATGGTGGAAACCATCCAGAGCACTTTAAAATCCATTTGCACATAACCAAGCTATTAGAACTGAATTCCTCTAACTCGACCTAGCTACACAGTTCGCCAAACCCAAGAATATTGCCACCAAAACATCTGTAAAGTCTTACCACATCGTGATTACCCAAAGAACCGATCCTACTATTACCGTACTGGTCCAGCCTACTACCCGGTTATCCTATTTTCTCTAAGTTTCTTCTGAATTACCCTCAAGTGACATTTCTCCTTGTAATAACACTACGATCTTTACCCAAAGCTCACTATAAGATAACCATAACATAAAACCACACCGGCCTAAGGCCCATAAGCCGTTGTATTCTTCTTAAGCACCCCATAAATACCACAACCGAGACATCCACTCTGAAAGACCTTGTGTGAATTTGAAATTGTTCTTCTTACCTTCCTTATACAAAAATGTAGAATCCATAGTCATACAAGATTTCCGCATGTCCAGGCACCATCAAATGCAAGTCTCAGATTTTATCCATACATAAGTCCGGAGAAATTCTCAATTGTTACATATAAACCTCGAACCTATTGGAACTTTCTCGAGAGTCTCCCCCTTTGTTCAAATCCAAATACACCGCCCAAATGGGCCAAAAGACACGTGCCCCATTAGCACAACAACACTCAAAGAAAGAACTCTACTTTAATACCACCTATCAAACTCATACTCCGTGCGCACTACATCATTCATAAATAATAATTCACTCATCCCACTATTTTTTTATACTCATAAAGTGCCATAACCCGTATCCAGAAATTTCCTTACTCGAGTCATTCTCGAACTCCACCTCTGCAAGTCATCACTAATTCCCAAGTATACCTCAGACCAAAATAAAAATTTGACACATAGCATGAATTAAATTGTCAATAGCAGACTCCCCCACTTGGATCAAAGCCATAAATTTAAACACTCGATAACTCACAATATCCGTACTCTATTACTATCATAATATCGTAGTCAGTACAACGAAAATTCTTCTCAAGCTCATACAACGCCAACCATAAAAATACCTCAATCGTCCGCTAAGCTCACATTCATTCTCTTAACACTCAAATCAACTTTATCAACTATATTCAAATTCAAATCTCAACACATACGCCCCACTGGCAGAAAAGAAACTCTTCACTCACATTATAAGGAACATACCCACGTAGATTACTCCGCAGGGGATAATCCACCTGCTTAGCCTCAAATTTATATCTTGTTATACCCTTCCGCAGTTACAATTACTATGAAATCACTTAATCTTTCTGAGTCCAAACTCATTAACCAATCATGAGAATTTAATTTACCCCAAAATTTAACAACGTAAAAGATCCTTCAAAACATTCGTACTCGAGATGAAAATCAAGCACCTAATGGACTTTCCTTTATATTTTAAGGAAACACTTCTCGTCACATTCAAAATCATCTTAACTCATCCCTCAGTTACATCATACTCATCATAAGGCCATTCCACCGCTCATCAAGCCACAAATATCACTCGTAGGGACATCACCGGACATATGAGTCCAAATGTACAAGTTACAACTGAAGCTACCGAGCTCAAGCTGCGGTCTAACTATGGCCTCAAGTCCTCCAGACTGGCCAATCACCAAAATACAGTATACACATCTCGAACTTTATTCATAGAATCACAAGCCGACGATGCACAGTTGATACCGAGCGCTCATGTGCGCATACGAATGCGTGCAAGGAATTCAAAGAGTCATGTCTCAAGCTGAATCAATTCCGCATGATAAGGAAGGAAATATGGTAAGTATCTATCCTAAATGTCCTGTAGCCTCTCGAAGATAGGTATGGATGTCATCATACAGATCCGCAAGACTCTACTAGACACTTGCTCATGACTTGTAGAACCTATGAACCTAGAGCTCTGATACTACCTTGTCACGACCCAAAATTCGACTAGCCGTGATGACACCAAACCTCACCTGCTATGTAAGCCAAATAACAACAATATGATTCAATTAATAGTTAGCTGACTCTAATACACTCCCCAAGGACTGGTAGTACAAATCATGAGCTTCTAAGAATAGAGTATACAAAGCTGGTATGAAGTAATATATCATCTGTTTGAAAAGTACATAAACAGAGTTTTTGAATCTAAGGCTACCGTGAACAAGAGGCAGCTACAATCTGAACGCAGGTACATGTTTAGATCCATCTCCCAACGAACATAACAACATCAGCGGCCAATATCTGCACGCAAGGTGCAGAAGTGTAGTATGAGTACAACCGACCCCATGTACTCAATAGGTAACAAACCTAACCTTAGGTTGAAAGTAGTGACGAGTTTCTACCAAGGTCAGGGTCCAGCTTCAATAACCAACAACAGTTCATAACAACATAAAGCGAGTAATAAAATTAGTAACTCAAAGAATAAATGCTCAGCTACATCATGATTTCTGAAAATAATTTTGCCTTTCCAGTGTGTCAGTGAAAATCAAAATCATTTATCAAAAATATAAGTAAGTTTGAAAATAGTAAGTTTCCCAAATATCCTTTCAATATTAAATAATATGTCTCATTATCTTTCCAGATAACCAATGGAAAATGCATCACCATACCCATATGCCAAAATGTGTGAGAAGTCATGAATCACGTGATACCGTACAACATGAGGAAAATGCATCTCTATGTCGGTATGTCAAATGTTCATGTCAATGCGATGCAACTAAGTGATAAAACCATATGCATACTCTCAGAGTATCATTTCAGTCAGTCCTCCCAATTACTCAGTCCCCACAGTCACTCAGTCCTCCCAATCGCTCAACACTCGATACTCTTCACTCGATACTCACACTCAGTCGGTACCTGCGCTCACTAGAGGTGTGTACAGACTCTGGAGGAGCTCCTTCAGCCCAAGCGCTATAATCTGCACGGACAACTCACGTGCTATAGTATCAATATATGTATCCGCACGGATAACTCACGTGCTATAATAAAGCCTATAAGGTCGGCTGCAGGCTGGTATCCCCGATCCATATAATAATAATAATAATAATAATAATAATAATAATACTAATAATAATGATAATAATAATAATACATATAAAGTCAATATGGCCTGCTACGACGTGCAGCCCGATCCCATAATTATTCTCACAATCAAGCTCTCGGCCTTACTCAGTCATCAATCTCTCCAGTCTCTCGAGCTCACAATGTCATGAAACTATCCCAAAATGATGATATGATGAATCAATAAATAACAATAGAGACTAAGATATGATATGCGATTAAAATGAGTATTACTGAGTATGAAATTTTAATTTAAGCAATTGGGTCTCAATAATACTGGCACATAAGCTCAGCATGATTTTTAATATGATTTTCAGCTTAATTTCTTTAACACATAAAACTGCACGGAAAATGCCAAGATTATTTGACTACACAATTCCACGGAAACAATTACGTCATAATTTCTATGGTGCACGCCCACACGCCCGTCACCTAGCATGTGCGTCACTTCCAAACAATTCACATAATACGTATATTCAGGGTTCATACCCTCAACTCCAAGATTAAAAGAGTTATTTACCTCGAACAAGATAAATCCAATGCCGAGCAAGCTAAACAATGCTCTCAAAATCCCATTCTGGGCATATCAACTCCTGAACGGCTCGAATCTAGCCACAATAAATTTGATTCAGTCCACATAATTTATAGAAATTAATTCTATATCAAAATACTAATATTTTCCCACAAAATTCGAAATTGCACTCCAAAACTTACCTGTGGGGACCATATCTCTGAATCCGACGAAACTCACAAAACTCGACAATCCATCTAATTACAAGTTCAACCAAACTAATTTTACCAAAATCTTACCTCAACTCGACCCTCAAATCTTCAATTTAAACCAAGAGGGTTTTCTAAATTTTCCAACTTAATTCACCCATTAAATGTTAAAACAACCATGGATTCGGGTAATTTAATACATATTGAGTTAAGAACACTTACCCTGTTATTTTCTCTGAACATCTCCCAAAAATCACCTTAATCCGAGATCCAAATCGGTAAAAATGGAAAATGGGATGAAGTCCTATTTTTAGAACTTAAACTCTCTGCCTAGTCATTTTCTCTACGCGATCGCGGACAAACATACGCGATCGCGAAGCATAATTTTCCACTACCCAGAAAAGAACCTACGCGATCGCGGTGTCCTTCACGCGATCGTAATGTACAGGATCCCAGCTCTACGCGACCACAACCCTCTTCACGCGATCGCATAGAGCAAACGCGTGGCCCAACTTCCTCTCAAGATCCCCTATGCGAACGCGGCATTTCCCACATATTCGTGTAGCATAGACTGGCCCAACCTACGCGATCGCCGTTGACCTAACACGATCGCGAAGAACCAAAATCAACACTGCCTCAACAAGCCTATGCGATTGCGGGTGCCTTCATTAGATCGCATAGAACAAATCTCACCTCTGCCCAAACAAGCCTATGCGATTGCGGACCTTCTCGCATGATCGCATAGAAGGAAACCATTGACAGAAAACCAGCATTTTTAGCAGTTTACCTAGTCCAAATTTCAATCAGTTAAGCATCTGAAACTCACCCGAGGCCCCCGGGACCTCAACTAAATACACCAACAAGTCCTAAAATATGATACGAACTTAGTCAAAACCTCAAATCACATCCAACAACGCTAAAACCACGAATCATACTCCAATTCAAGCCAAATGAACTTTGAAGTTTTCAATTTATACAAACGATGCCGGAACTTATCAAATCAAGTCAGATTGACCTCAAAGTTTTCATACAAGTCACATTTTACATTACGGACTTATTCCAATTTCCATAATCGTATTCCGACCACGATATCAAAAAGTCAACCCTCGGTCAAACTTCCCAAAAATTCAATTTTTGCCATTTCAAGCCTAATTCCACTACGGACCTCCAAATAATTTTTCGGACTCACTTCTAAGTCCAAAATTATCATACGGAGCTATTGGAATCATCAGAATTCAAATCCGAGGTCATTTACATATAAATCAATATCCGGTCGACTTTTCGAACTTAAATTTTCCATTATGAGACTAAGTGTCTCGATTTATTCTGAAATACTTTCGGACCCAAACTAACTAATCTTATAGGTCATAATATAGTTTACTTCTCAATTTATATCTTGAAATTGATTTATGACTTATCGGGTTAGTTGGTTCGGGTCCGGAAGGAACTCGGAGTGAAATAAGACACTTAGTCTCATAAATGAGATATTTAAGTTAGAAAAGTGGACCGGATATGGATCTATATGTAAATGACCTCAGAATTGAATTTTGATGATTACAATAGCTCCGTATGGTGATTTTAGACTTAGAAGCGTGTCCGGAATATTATTTGGAAGTCCGTAGAGGAATTAGGCTTGAAATGCCAAAAGTTTAATTTTTGAGAAGTTTGACCGGGGGGTTGACTTTTTGATATCGGGGTCAGAATCCGATTTTGAAAATTGAAATACCTCTGTTATGCCATTTATAACTTGTGTGCAAAATTTGAGGTCAATCGGACGTGATTTAATAGGTTCCGGAGTCGTTTGTAGAAATTAGAAATTTCAAAGTTTATTAGGCTTGAATTGGGGTGCAATTCATGATTTTAGTGTCGTTTGAGGTGATTTGAGGATTTGACTAAATCCGTATGATGTTTGAGGACTTGTTGGTATATTTGGTTGAGGTCCCTAGGGGCTCGGGATGATTTCAGATGGTTAATGAGAAGTTTGGAAGTTGGAAATTTCATAAGACTAAAGTTTCAAGTGAGTTCGCACAAGACCTAACTTCCAATGACCATAACTCTCATGATACAAAGTGTTATACAGTGTATTACCTATCAAATGAAAGGTATTTGAGTCTAGTGTCTAACGCTTTAAACCGTTCATCATTTGGACATGCCTACAAAAGGTTATGACCAAATTACCAAAGGCTGAAAAAATATAATTCTGCTATCGAAAAATAGTTATGCGATCGCAAAACTGCTTCTGTGACCGCAAAACAGGTCGCAGAATGGACTAGAAGAGCCCAGTTTTAGGTGCCGATTTTGCAATCAGTTTTGCGGCCCGCATACCCATTCTGCGGTCCATTATGCGACCGCAGACCTGCTTTCGGAGGGTTAATTTTTCTATTTTCATAACTCGACCCCATTTTGATAAATAGGCTTTGGGACTCATTTTGGAGCAAAAATATGACATTTTTTAGAGAGAAGGGAGAGTGTTCTAGATAGAGGAAGAAGCTCAAGTGCTTTGTTCATCAAGACCTTGTTCAAGCTTTGAAATCCAACAAGGAAATATCACAAGATCTTCACCCAAGAGGTAAGGTTCTAACCCCTAGTCTTCAATTTCGAGTTTGGGTAAAGATGAATAATTAAGAGTATGATTCTTGGGTGTAATAGTATCATTTATACATATCAATAAGGTTTATGGAAAGGTTGTTGAGTTCAAATGGGTATAGGTTGGGTTAAAAATGGTAGAAATCTTCAAAGACTTTAATTGAAGATTTAAGGGTCGAGTTGATGTTGGAATTTAGTGAAATTTGTGTGGTTAGACTCGTGAGAGGACGAGGATTAATATTCTATCATTTTTGACTGGTTTTGAGATGTGGGCTCGGGGCCGGGTTTTGGCCGATTTCGGAATTTTGGCCTATTTATGTAGTTTTTCCGTTGGAATTCGATTCTTTAGCCTATGTTGATAGTATTATTCTTATTATGGATAGATTCAGAGCTTTTGGAGACCGAGTCCAGAGACGAGGGCATCCCGGAGTAGGAGTTTTACGTTGTTAAGGTATGTAACAATTTTAACTCTGGTTTTGAGGGTATAAACCCAGAGATTTGACATCACGCGATGGTTTGGAAGTAATACCCACGCTAGGTGACGAGCGTATGGGTGTGCACCATGAGGGATTGAGACTTGGTCCGTCCCGTATGGCTGTGAGGCCTAATGGCTATTATCTGTGGTTATGTGTTTATTGTTGTTGAACTTGTTTGCCTTCATGTTAGAGATCATGATTAGGCTTTATTCATGCTCACATTATTTGTACTCAGTCATAGAAATTATTGTACATGTTTAACTCAGTCTCTATTAATTGCTAATATGTGGTGATACTTGATGTGGGCTGTGTTCCCTTATTATTGAAGATGGTGAGGCTAGTGAGGTACATGATTGAGTGAGGCCGAGGTCCTGGTTGTGAGGGTATTAATACCATAGCACGTGAGTTGTCCGCGTAGCACATGAGTTGACCGTGCGGGTCCAGGTATTTATACCATAGCACGTGAGTTGTCCGCGTAGCACGTGAGTTGACCGTACAGATCCAGGTATTGATATTGATTGAGAGAGGCCGAGGGCCTGGTTGTGAGGGTATTAATAATACCATAGCGCGTGAGTTGTCCGCGTAGCACATGAGTTGACCGTGTGGGTCCAGGTATTGATACCATAGCGCGTGATTTGTCCGCATAGCATGTGAGTTGATCGTACGGATCCAGGTATTGATATGATGGCACATGAGTTGTCCGTGCTTAGCGCTTGGGCTTTGGAAGCCCCTCCGGAGTCTGTACACACCCCTAGTGAGCGCAGAGTGTTGAGTGTTTTGAGTATTGAGTGCTGATTGAGAGTGATGAGTGATGGAGTGACACTGTTGTGAGGTTGTATTTATTTGTGTTGTTGCTGCATTTATCTGTTAAACTTCTTTGTGGCATTTACTGAGTTATGGAATTTACTTTTTTATTTCTATTTTTTAAATTGTGAAAAATAAATAACTGGACTGTTTTACTTAGCTCGTCACTATTGCTCAGTTCCTTAGTTATTTCTGTTACTTGCTGAGGTGGTTGTACTCATGCTACACCCTGCACTTTATGTGCAGATTCAGGTGAGTTAGAGCACGATGATCGTTGAGTTCAGGCCGACTATCTGTGGAGATTGCAAGGTAGCTGCTAGCATCCGCAAGACCTTGTTACTCCTTTTATCATTTGCTTTTGGATTGTATTGATAGTTAGACAGTTTCATTTCTTAGTTCATAGATTTAGACGCTCATGACTTAGTGACACCCCGATATTTAGGGCTCGTTTCCGTATTTCTAAAATTATATTTAGAGTTCATTTAGATTATGAGAAATTCAATGTTGAAATATTTTATTAAATTCTTACAATCGGTTTAGTAGAAATATTTTAGGAAGTAGGCTTGCCTTGTAACACGATAGGCGCCATCACGACCATGGTCAGATTTGGGGTCGTGACAAGTTGGTATCAGAGCTCTAGGTTACATAGGTCTCACGAGTCATGAGCGGGTTTAGTAGAGTCTTGCCGATCGGTGCGGAGACGTCTGTACTTATCTTCGAGAGGCTGCAGAACCTTTAGGAAAACTTCACATTCTTGAATTCTTATCGTGCGGTATTGATTCAGCTTGAAGTGTAACTCTTTGAATTCCTTCCATGCATTCGTATGCGCACATGGGCGCTCGGTATCAGTTATGCATTGACGGCTTGCGATTCCCTGGATGAAGTGCGAGATGTGATTTTTGTGTGTTGTTGTCGGGCCAGTCTGTGAGGCCAGGTTTTGACTGTAGCTTGAGCACTGAGGTGTTGATTGTGTGGGCGCGTGCTTGTGGTACTTTTGGGGATATTTAAGAGAGTATTCAGTGGCTTATGAGCCTTAGGGCAGTGTGGTTTTATGCTTGGGTCTCGTGTGGTGAGTCTGGGTTGAGGATTGTGGTGTTATGGCGGGGCAAAGTATCAATTTTAAGGTGATTCAGAAGGAACTCGGATAGATAGGACATCTTGGTAGTAGGTTGGATCAGCGTGGCAATGAGTATGATTAGTTCTTTGGGTGTGTATGAAGTAATAAGTTCTACAGGTGTTTTGTGGCAATGTCCTTGGGTTTTTGGTGGTCTGCGTAGCTTGGTTGAGTTAGAAGGATTCATTCCTGACGGATTAGTTTTGCGCCATTGGGGTTTGGAGAGAGTTCTTGATGGTTTTGAGAACAACTCTTGGAACGTTCAAGGACGAACGTTTATTTAAGAGGGGGAGAATGTAACGACCCGGCCAGTTGTTTTGAATATTATAACCATGTTCTCTCATTTACTGCTCAATTTATGTCTTGCAATTGATTTATGACTTATCGGGTTAGTTGGTTCGGGTCCGGAAGTAACTCGGAGTGAAATAAGACACTTAGTCTCATAAATGAGAAATTTAAGTTGATAAAGTGGACCGGATATGGATCTATGTGTAAACGACCTCGGAATTGAATTTTGATGATTCCAATAGCTCCGTATGGTAATTTTGGAATTAGAAGTGTGTCCGGAATATTATTTGGAAGTCCATAGAGGAATTAGGCTTGAAATGCCGAAAGTTTAATTTTTGAGAAGTTTGACCGAGGGGTTGACTTTTTGATATCGGGGTCAGAATCCGATTCTGAAAATTGGAATACCTCTGTTATGTCATTTATGACTTGTGTGCAAAATTTGAGGTCAATCGGATGTGATTTGATAGGTTCCGGAGTCGT
>AWOL01S0052797.1:6775-22405 GCA_000715115.1 Nicotiana otophora
GCCGCATGTGCAAATATCAATAGTAACAATAGCACGGCAGAAACCTGGTGCAACCCCATAACAAAGAGATGTCAACAAAGGGCACTCCCGAGATACCGTTTTGTAGTCCCAAAAGTAAATGCTCAACAGGGGATCTCCCTAGGTACCGCCTCATAGTTCCAAAAGTAAATATGCAAGACAGGGGGATCTTCCGAGGTACCGCCTCGTAGTCCCAAAGTAAATATGCAAGAACAACAAGTACAACAACAACAATGACACTAATACAAGGGTACGGCAAATAAATCAACCCAGAAATTCCAGAACTCAAAGGAACGGAGGAATTAATTCACAAGGAGTGGCCACAATAGAGAATTCTAGTCACAAGGTAATATTATATAACAACGGTCCACAATGTACAGTTTGACAACGAGGGAGCTGACACAAGGCGAATAATTCCAAGTAAGGACAAGTCAACTAAAATATAGGATATCTAAGTTTCTTTTAAGTTTGGACAATTACAAAAGAGATGCAACAAATTCAAATAAAGGTAGGCAGCGGAAAGATAACCATAACATCAATTAAGGGTGAACATTTACAAAAGGGATAACTACAACTTCAAATAAAGATAAGCAGTTAGGGGAAAGACAACATGGCAATAGAAGAGATAACAATTTCAGTTAAGGCACATATGAATCAAATGAACAACAAAAGTGGGTCATGAAGCAATTAATTCTAATAAAAACAGGTAGAAGTGAAACTAGTACTTTAGAAACGTAATCATAATGAGAACAACTGCATATTCAGTGAATACAAGGATCTAAGAATCCTAAAAGGCCAACTTTCCACAAATAAGTCCGAGCACGTACTCGTCACCTGGCATGCACGGACTACAATCAACATAGAAGACTCAAATCCTAAGGGGTAGTTCCCCCACACGAAGTTAGGCAAGATACTTACCTCAAAGAAGACAAACCGATACTCTAAAATGAACTTCTCGGGTGAAATGACCTCCGGACGGCTCAAATCTAACCAAAATAACTTCAAAGCACAAATAAAACTCATAAGAAACTATTCCGGATCATAAAGGCTCAATCTTTATCAAAATCTAAAAATTGATCCAAACATTGACCCTCGGGCCAGCACCTCGGACCCAACAACTTTCTCAAAACCCGAATACCCATTCCAATACGAGTTCAACCATACTAAAATTATCGAATTCCGATACTATTTCGTCCCTCAAATCCTTCTTGAAAAGAATGTGAAATGAAAAAAAAGAGATGACAAAAAATGGAATCGTTATTGATATGAGGGAAATGCTTGTGAAACAATTGATGAAGAGAGGGCTGAAAAATAAAATAAGAGATGAAAATAATGGGGGATGAAGTCTAAAAGTGCAGAGTACTTAGGGACGTGTAAGTCACTATTATATAGTTCTCCTACTCTTCCCCTAGCCAATATTACAACCTGTTAAAGTCCTATTTGATTCTATTCGAGCATACTTAATTAGTAGAGATGAATATAACGGGCAAGCCTATGATTCTTTGTGCATACATGTGAATTCGTTTGTGAGTGCGAGATTTGTTCTTTGATGCTAAGTCCTTAAATTATATTCATTCTTTGATTTGAGTGTATGGACTATTTATTCTTATGAGGGCACTTATTTCATGATAGATCGGTGGTGTTATCAGCTTAATTTGACAGAATAGGTGAGTGAGCTTAAATTTGATAAGCTAAAGTCCGTCTATGAGGTTAGGAGGTTAGAAGTTTTTTTTTTTTTTTTGTGATTTGTATATTTTGCACGATGATAAGGGAAGTGTATATATGATGGTTTGAGTTACTATAGGGCCTAATTGTTAGTATCAACCGAGATGGTGGTGTTTCTAGGCTTGATTTATTGAGAGCAGTTTTAATGCTTACTCGAGGACGAGCAAGAGTTTAAGTGTGAGGTCGTAATATTCGGCCAAAATACATATATTTAACTATTGCTGCCTCACATTCTAGTACTTTTAATCGTCTTTCGAGTATTAGTTATATTACTTTATGCTTAATATTATATTTTAAAGGTGTAAGAATAAAACGGTGTGAAGATGAAGAGATTTGAAACAAAATTGAATAAAACGCAGAAGAAAAATAAAAGAAAAGAAAAAAAGGAGACAAAGGGGGGACACCCTTTGGTTTTTGTCCCCCAAGTGAAGAAAAAGAAAAAAAGGAAATAAGCAACAAGGAAAGAAGGTATCTCATGCAACGAAGAATTGAATTGCAAAATCGTACTGGTTTGTGCGCCAGGCACGCTGGAGGCGGGGGGTTTTCTAATTTCGCCCGGGATAATGTTATTTCGACCTTACACGGCCCCAACTCGTATAAAAGGGGTTCTAGACCTAATTTGGAGGATATCTAATATACGTTGAAGGAGAATTCACGTGGGGAACACACACCACTCTTGGAGGAGGCTTCTAACTAGTTTTTCTTCTCTTCCTTTAATCTCATAGTTTATTAATTCTAGAATTGTGGGGTGCTACATGAACGTTGTAGTTTGAAGCTTGAATTATTTTTATTATTTTATCATATTGATTTATTTATTCAATCTCGCGCTTAATTATTTGATTGCTTGATCATCAATTAAATACTATCTACGAATCTAGGATTAAACTCGGAAGAGAAAATTTTAGATTGTATGTAAGATTGAGTAGAACAAGATCTTGAACTCGACCATCGGGAATAAATTTGTGGTTAGGATAGGGATATACCTAATCGCCTTACTTGATTATTATACAGTAATTATTAATGCGTGTTTGTTAATCCTAATTCCATAGGAATATATGTATTAGGTTAGCTTGAATAGGCGAGTAGTACTTCGGGAGAAGGCTACGAGTAATATTGTTAATCCACTAAAATCAACAAATACAACTAGGGTTTCATGAAATTTAAAAGAGAATGAGAAACAGAAGAAAGGCTTTTTATTCAGTACTCAGTAAAAATGAAAAACTCCTCTGGAATGTTCTGTTGCCCCTCTTATATATCTTGGGCCTTTGTACAAACTCAAAGAATAAAGACTACTTACTAAGACTCCTCACTAAAGGTGCTACAGTAATATATTAATAAACTGGGACAGGCCCAAATACACTTCATGTAACTCCAACACCCCTCTCAAGTTGGAGGGTGGGAACACACCAAACTTGCCAGTTAAAGCACGATGCTGCAGACCTGCCAAAGACTTGGTAAAAATATCAGCCAACTATGAACAAGTATGAACATGATACAAAGAAATATGCCCATCATCCAACTTGGTACGAATAAAATGGAAATCGACCTCGATGTGTTTAGTACGCTCATGGAACACCGAGTTCTTCGCAATGTAGATTGTAGCTTGGTTATCACAAAGAACCGGGATTGGGTTAACAAAAAAAACACCTAAGTCAGCTAAGAGCCTGACTAACCAAGCTAATTTAGCCACTACTTTGCTCATTGCACGATATTCTGCCTCAGTTGAGGACAAGGAAATAATATGCTATTTTTTAGACTTCCAACTGATAAGATTATCACCCAATTGGATGCAAAAACCAGTAACAAATCGTCTAGATTCAGAACAAGTAGACCAGTCACTGTCACAGCTAGTAATTAAAGAAAAAGAAGGAGAATTATTCAAAAATACTTCAAAATCAGAAGTGCCCTTTAAGTATCGCAAGACATGCAACGCAACACCTATATGTGGAACTCTAGGTGTCTTCAAGAATTGACTCAAATGTTGAACAACAAAGGAAAGATCTGGCCTGGTATGAGTCAGAAAGTTCAACTTCCCAATTAAACTCCTATAGGTGTCAGGTCAAGGAAGTAGATCCCCAACATCAAAATGCAACTTGTGATGAAGTTCTAGAGGACTAGCAACAGGAGACACTTCACAACAGTTATATTCAGTAAGCAAATCAGAAACAAACTTCCTTTGATGCAAAAGAACACCGGACTTGTGATAACATACCTCAATACCCAAAAAATAATGGAACAACCCCAAATCCTTGATCTTAAACTGGGCATGGAGAAAACTTTTGAGGGAAGAAATTTCAAACAAGTCATCCCCAGTCAAAATAATATCATCCACGTAAACAACAAGGAAAATAGTGGAAGATTCAGTTTTCTTAACAAACAAAAGAATAGTCATTTAGTGAGTGGGTGTAACCCCTAGAGAAAAAAGCTTGAGACAACTTAGCATACCACTGTCTAGAGGCTTGCCTGAGCCCATAAAGGGACTTTTGTAACTTGCAAACCAAAGGAGCAGTGCAGAAGATGAACTAACAAAAAGACCAGGAGGATGCCTCATGTACACTTCCTCATCAAGATCCCCATGTAAAAAGGCATTATTAACATCTAATTGAAATAGGGACCATTGTCTTTTAATGGCAACAACAACCAAACATCTAATGGTACACATCTTAACCACATGAGAAAAGGTCTCAGTAAAATCAACTCCTTCTACTTGGGTATCACCTCTAACCAATAATCTTGCTTTATACCTTTAAACACTCCCATCAACATTATATTTGATTTTGTACACCCATTTACACCCTATTGTCTTCTTCCCATGGGGCAATTCAACAATTTCCCAAGTCTGATTTGCCTATAGAGCCTCAAACTCTTTAGTCATGGCCTCTTGCCAAGATGGTATGACAGCAACCTGAGTGAATGAATGAGGCTTCACTGCAGCAGTTTGTGAGGCTAAAAGAGAGACTGTGGTAGAGCAGGAAACAGAGGGAGGAAGTTAAACAAATTAGTCCTTCAAATGAGAAGGAACTTGATGGGTTCTAGAGCTCCTTCGTAGCTCAGGAACAGAGGAATCCATATCATCAAGAGAGAAAGAGATATCAGAAGATGTAGTAGGAAAAGGCATGTTTTCAGGAGGGGAAGAGGTATCAGAAGATGTAGTAGGAACAGGCAAAGGACTATCAGAAGTGTGTAAAGGAACATGAGAAGGTAAAGGAACATCTGATGATAAAACAAGATGAGGTATAACATGAACATCATAAGATTTAGAAGAAGAGAAAGGGGCAGAAGGAGAAATAGCATAAGAAAATATAGATTTATGAGATACAACATCTCTGGAGAACATAACAGTCTTAGTTTGCAAATTGTATAATTTGTATCCTTTCTTAGCAAATGGATACCCAATGAATACACAAGGAAAAGCTCTAGGTTGAAACTTATTCCTCTGACACTTAGGGACTGTGGCATAGCAAAGACAACTAAAAGATTTCAAGTGGGAATAAGAAGGAGCAACTCCATACAATAATTCAAAAGGAGTTTTGTGAGTCAAGACTGAAGAGGGGAACCTATTTATAAGGTAAGTTGCTGTTAAAACACAATCTCCCCAAAACTTGATAGGGAGTTTCGATTGAAACAACAAAGCCCTTGAAGTTTCAAGTAAATATTTATGTTTTCTCTCAACCACACCATTTTGTTATGGTGTGTGAGGACAAGTGGTTTGATGGATGATGCCATTATCAGAGAAGAATTGAATGGCTGAGTTAGAAAACCCAAGCTCTAGAGTATTATCACTTCTGATCTTCTGGACAGAAATTTGAAACTGTCTTTACCATGACAATAAATGCTTTAAGTATAGTGAAAGCATGACTTTTAGAATGCTTTAAATGTGTCTAGGTTGTCCTGCAGTAATCATCAACTATTGTTAAGAAATACTTTGATCCAGAATATGTTTGAGTATGGTAAGGTCCCCAAGTATAAACATGGATAAGTTGGAAAAGGGATGTTGAATGAGAAGAGCTATCCTTGAAAGGTAATCAAGGTTGTCTAGCTAAAGGACATACAGGACATGTAAAAGATTGCTTAGATGACAAGTCATGAGAAATAGAAGAAATATGCTTCATCTGCACAAAAGGGACATGCCCTAATCTATGATGCCAAAGGATATCATTCTTATTCATTTCATGCTGACCAGTACCGGATATAGAAGGAACAACAAAATTAGAATTCACATGTATAGTTGCATTGAAAGAAGGTTCACCACCTTGTACCACATTATTGAAAGCAGAAACAGAGTTTTCAGAAACAACAGAATTAGAAAGTTTAGAAATAGGAGGATGGAATTTGTATAATCCTTGGTCCATTATACCAAGTTCCAGAAGCTTCTTCATAGAATGGTCCTGTAAAAGTATACATGAAAAAGAAGTGAATAGGACATAACAATTGAATTGTCTAAGAAATTTGATGACTGAAATCAAATTGTAATGAAAAGTAGAAATGTACAACACATGGTGTAGAGTGAAGGATGGTAGCAAATTAAGGGAACCTGTGCAGGTAACCTTAACCTTGTAGACATTGGGTAAGGAGACTAAGTAAGGTACAGTAAGAGGTGTTATATTAAAAAGTAGAGTTTTATTAGAAGTCATGTGATCAGTTGCTCCAGAATCCACTATCCAAACTCTTCCAGCTACACTAGTTAACATGCTTACAGTAGAACTACCATTTAGACACAAAGGTAAAGAGAAAGTACTACCAGCAAAGTTAGCAGAACCCATGAGAATAGGCTGAGAAGTGGATTCACCCAGTGTAGAATGCTGAAGCAAGTTAAGCAACTGAGTGTGCTGCTCCTTGGTGAGGCCAGGAACTAAAGACTCATGGCTAAATGAAGGACATAGTGCAACGGAATCAGAGGTCCCAGAAAGCTAACCTTCAATACTTGTAGCAGTACCAAACCTTTTACCCTTTGTGAATTTGAAATTTTGAGGAAAGCCATGGAGTTTATAATATTTCTCAATAGTATGACCAGGTTTCTTGCAGTACTTGCAAGACAAAGAAGCCTTATTCTGATCAAAATTGATTTTCTGGATGTTCTGATCAAAATTTACCCTCTGTGCATACTGTTTTTGAGATGGAATGAGAGGAAGAAGTTTGTTGGAATTTGCATAAAAAGAGGCTGATTATGAGTTGAACTGAGTGATAGGGACAACTTGTCTCTGTTTTTCATCTTGTAACAGGATATTATACACATTATCAAGGGATGGTAGTGGCTGCATCATCAAAATATTGCTTCTAACCCCTACATACACCTCATTTAGACCCATAAGGAATTGATGTACTTTATCTTCTTCTTGTTCCTTTTGATGAAGACCCTCTTTAGCAAGACAAGTGCATGAATTTGCATGACTGCTGCACATAGCCCCTAATTCATCCCATAGTTTCTTAAGTTTATTAAAATACTATCACGACCCAAACTAACCCTGTCGTGATGGTGCCTATCGTGGAACTAGTCATGCCGACTCATTTCCAAAATGACCGATATTTTCATTTCAAAGAAAAATTCAAGGCTATTGAACATAAAAACCTTCGTAAAGGAGTTCAAATCAAACAAAAGTGGGGAAAAGAAAAGCCCGACATCGGGGTCTCACTAGTCATGAGCATCTACTACAATTTGTCTAACAATATCAAGAATAACATAGTCTAGAAAATAGCTAAATAAAACTAAAGGGAGATAAGAGGGAGAAGAGCAAGGCTGCAATCGCCAGGCAGTTACCTTGCTATCCCTGAGAAACTCTGCAACCGGAATAGTCAACAGCCACTACCGTGTCTATCTTTACCTGGATCTGCACACAAGGTGCAGGGAGTAACGTGAGTATGCCAACTCAGTAAGTAACAACAGTAAATAAGGACTAAGCAGTAGTGATGAATAGTAAAGCATATAAAGTTCATATCACAAAATCTCGATAAAATACAACATGCTTTAAACATCAGTGTTTTAATCAAATCATCTCGTTTAAACCCAGTTCCAGTAAAAATCATTTAAATATATTTCTCAACAGTTTTTCAAACAAGGCTCAATGCAAAGGTGAACAAAAATGATGAAATCATAATCAGCCCCTCGGGCAACATCACTCGTATACAGCCCCTCGGGCAAACCTCACAATCACTCATGCCTCTCAGGCAAACCTCACAATCACTCATGCCTCTCAAGCATATCTCACGATCACTCATGCCTCTCGGGCACACCTCACAATCACTCATGCCTCCCAGTCACTCAGCACTCGACACTCGCACTCAGTAGGTACCTGCGCTCACTGGGGGTGTGTACAGACTCCGGAGGGGCTCCTTCAGCCCAAGTGCTATATCAAGCCAAATCATGGCATAAATCACTCAGTCCCTCGGCCTATATCAAACATGCTGTGGCGTGCATCCCGATCCCATAAATATCCTCACAAACCAGGATCTCAGCCTCACTCAGTCATAAACCTCTCAAGCCACTCGGGCTCTCAGTAAAAATAGGGTACTCAGCCCAAAACAACATTTATATGCATTATAACAGAGTAATAAAACTGAGTTATGCAGTAAACATGTATAACCATGACTGGGTATAGATATTCAATCGAAAACAGTGAGAGGAAAGTAATAAAAAGGCCCCTAAGGGTCCAATCAGCACTGGCACAAGGCCCAAACATGGCATTCCGCCCAATTTACAGAAACTCATTTCTAAAACTCATAAGTATAATATAATTTCAACAAAATATGCAAATTTACAGTTGCTACGGGACGGACCAAGTCACAATCCCCAACGGTGCATGCCCACATGTGCGTCACCTCAAAATAGTAAAATGATACGAAATCCGGGGTTTCATACCCTCGGGACTAGATTTACAATCGTTACTTACCTCAAACCAATCAAATCCCTACTCCGCGATGCTTTTGCCCCTCGATTTGGCCTCCAAATGCTCAGAATCTATTCACAATCAGTACAATACCATCAATTTATGTTAAAGGAATTAATTCCACAAGAAAAACTATCAAATTAGCCCAAAATCCCGAAATCGGCTCAAACCCGGCCCCCGGGCCCATGTCTCGAACTCCGACAAAATTTACAAAACTAGAAAGCCCATTCACTCACGATTCCATACATATGGAATTTATCAAAATCCGACATCATTCGGTCCCTCAAATCATTAAATTAAACTCTCCAAAATCCCAAGCCCTAACCCCTCATTTCCACCCCTAATTTCCACTAATTACATGATTAAACAACGCGAAATCACCATATTTACGAGTATTAGGGCTCAAGCAACTTACCTCACTGATATCCCCTTGAATACCTCTTCAACATCACTCCCAAAAGCTTCAAAACCGACTGAAAATGGTGAAGAATGGACCAAAATTCGCGAAGTCTCCATTTTATATGTTTTACCCAGGACTTTCGCACATGCGGATCAATTCTCACTTTTACGCCACCGCACCTGCGGAAAATCCATCGCAGGTGCGGAACTCACTTAGGATCCCAGGTTTCGCATCTGCGGACAAACCCCACGCCTGCGGATGCGCACCTGTGCATCTCCCTCTGCTTCTGCGAAGCCTGCCAAAATCCCTTTCTCCGCATCTGCGCCCCAGGTCTCGCACCTGCGGGCTCGCAGATGCGACCACTATCTCGCACCTATGCATCCTGCCTAATCCAGCACTGCCCGCACCTACGAACTCCCCACGCGCACCTGTGGTTAACATACAAACTTAGTTGAACAATCAAATCACTCAAAACAATATCAAAACACCAAATTACCCTCGGATTCAAGCCTAAGAATTTCAAATCTTCTGAATTCCACAAACAACGTCGAAACTTACCAAACCACGTCTGAATGACATCAAATTTTACACACGTCACAAATGACACCACGAACCTACTCCAACTTCTGGAAATCCATTCCGACCCCGATATCAAATTTTCCACTGCCGACCGAAATCGCCAAATTTCCAACTTTCGCCAATTCAAGCCTAATTTCACTACGGACCTGCAAATCACAATCCGGGTGCACTCTTAAGTCCAAAATCACCTAATGGAGCTAACAGAATCATAAAATTTCAAATCCAAGATCGTTTACTCATAGGTTAACATCCGGGTGACTTTTCCAACTTAAGCTTCTACTTTAGAGACTAAGTGTCTCATTCCACTCCGAAACCACTCCGGGCCCGAACCAACTAACCCGGTATATCATCATATAACTTAAAAGCATAAAAGAAGCAGAAATGGGGGAAACGGGGCTATAACTCCCGAAACGACCGACCGGGTCGTTACATCCTCTATCTCTTAAACAACCGTTCGTCCTCGAACCGGTATAGAAACATACATGGAGTCTTGAATAGGCGTGGATATCTGCTCCGTATCTCCCGCTTGGTCTCCTAGGTGGCCTCCTCCACAGGCTGACCTTTCCACTGCAACTTCACCGAAGCTATGTCCTTTGACCTTAACTTTCGCACCTGCCGATCTAAAATGGCCAGCGGCTCCACATCATAAGTCATATCACCCTCCAACTGAACCGTGCTGAAATCCAAAACATGGGACCGATCTCCAATATACTTCCGGAGCATGGAAACATGAAACACTGGCTACACACTCGACAAGCTGGGTGGCAAGGCAAGCTTATAAGCCACCTCCCCTATCCTCTGAACCACCTCAAAAGGCCCAATGAACCAGGGGCTCAACTTGCCCCTATTCCCAAACCTCATAACACCTTTCATGGGTGATACCTTCAAAAAAACCTTCTCCCCAACCATGAAAGATACATCACGGACCTTCCTGTCCGCATAGCTCTTCTGCCTAGACTGCGCCATGCGAAGCCGCTCCTGAATCAATTTCACCTTATCTAATGCATCCTGGACCAAGTCTGTACCCAAGAGCCTAGCCTCATCCGGCTTAAACCATCCAACCGAAGATCTATACCTCCTCCCATATAAAGCCTTGTACGGAGCCATCTGAATACTCGACTGATAACTGTTGTTATATGCAAACTCCGCAAGNAAGCCTCACCCAGCTCAAACCATCCAACTGGATATCTATACCTCCTCTCATATAAAGCCTCGTACAGAGCCATCTGAATACTCGACTGATAACTGTTTTTATATGCAAACTCCGTGAGCGGCAAGAACTGGTCCCATGAACCCCAAAAGTCAATGACACAAGCGCGCAACATGTCCTCCAATATCTGAATAGTGTGCTCGGACTCCCCGTCCGTATGAGGGTGAAAAGCTATGATCAACTCAACCTGAGTACCCAACTCTCACTACATGGCCCTCCAAAACTGCGATGTAAACTGAGTGCCCCTATCTGAAATGATGGAAACTGGGACACCATGAAGGCGAACAATCTCTCGGATGTAAACCTCAGCCAACCGCTCTGAAGTGTAAGTAGTACCAACTAGAATGAAGTGCGCAGACTTGGTCAACCGATCCACAATCACCCAAATAGCATCGAACTTCCTCGAAGTCCACGGGGAGCCCAACTACGAAGTCCATGGTGATCCGCTTCCACTTCCACTCTGGGATCTCTAATCTTTGAAGCAAGCCACTCGGTCTCTGATGCTCATACTTAACCTGCTGACAGTTGAGACACCGAGCCACAAACCCAACTATATCCTTCTTCATCCGCCTCCACCAATAGTGCTGCCTCAAATCTTGGTACATGCGGATGGATGGAATACCGCGAACTGTGCGCCTCCTCAAGAATCCACTCCCGAAGCCCATTTACATTAGGCACACATATCCAGCCCTGCATCCTCAACACGTCGTCATCACCAATAGTCACATCCCTAGCATCACCTCTCCGAACCCTGTCCTAAAGAACGAGTAAGTGTGGGTCATCATACTGATGCTCCCTGATACGGTCATAAAGAGAAGACATGGAGACCACGCAAGACAACACCCGACTCAGTTCCGAAATATCCAATCTCACAAGCTGGCCCGCTAAGGCTTGAACATCCAATGCCAGATGTTTCTCTACTGCCAGAAGATATGCTAAACTCCCCAAACTCTCTACCCAACGACTCAAAGCATCGGCCACCACATTGACCTTCCCTAGATGGTACAAAATAGTGATATCATAGTCCTTAAGAAGATTCAACCATCTCCGCTGACACAAATTAAGTATAGATCTCACAATGAACCCCATACAAATAATGGTGCCAAATCTTCAAGGCGTGAACAATGGATGCTAACTCAAGATCATGGATATGATAGTTCTTCTCATTGGTCTTCAACCGGCGCGAGGCATAGACAATCACCCTACCCTCCTACATCAAAACACAACCAATGCCTATCCTCGAGGCATCACAATACACAGTATAAGAACCTGAAGCCGATGGAAGAACTAACACTGGAGCTGTGGTCAAAGCAGTCTTGAGCTTCTGAAAGCTCTCCTCACACTCGTCCGACCACCTGAATGGAGCACCCTTTATGGTCAATCTGGTCAAGGGCGATGCAATATATGAAAATCCCTCTACAAAGCGATGGTAATAACTCGCTAAACCAAGAAAGCTCCTAATCTCTGTAGCTGAGGACGGTCTGGGCCAACTCTGAACCGCCTCTATCTTCTTTGGATCGACCTGAATACCCTCACTGGACACCACATGCCCCAAGAACGCTACTGAACTGAGCCAAAACTCACACTTGGAGAACTTTGCATAAATCTTCTCCTCCCTCAATCTATGTAATACAATCCTCAAATGCTGAGCATGCTCCTCCTGGCTACGAGAGTGCACCAGGATGTCATCAATGAGTACAACGACGAATGAGCCCAAATAGGGACGGAATACACTGTTCATCAAATGCATGAACACTGTTGGGGCATTGGTCAGCCCAAAAGACATCACCAAAAACTCATAATGGCCATAACGGTTCCTAAAAGTTATCTTAAGAATATCCGAATCCCGAATCTTCAGCTGATGGTAACCGGACCTTAAATCAATCTTGGAGAACACCCTCGCTCCCTGAAGCTGGTCAAATAAATTATCAATACGAGGCAAAGGATACTTGTTCTTAACTATGACCTTGTTCAACTGCCTGTAACCAATGCACATCCTCATGGAACCATCTTTCTTCTTCACAAATAGAACCGGTGCACCCCAATGTGACACACTAGGCCGAATAAACCCTTTATTAAGGAGTTCCTGAAGCTGTTGTTTCAACTCTGCCGGCGCCCTACGATATGGTGGAATATAAATGGGCTGAGTGCCCGGCACCAAATCAATACCAAAGTCAATATCCCTATCAGGCGGCATGCCCGACAGGTCTGCAGAAAACACATCCGAAAAATCACGTACTATTGGAACAGAATCAATAGTAGGAACCTCTACACTAACATCCCTCACAAAAGCCAAATAGGATAGACAACCCTTCTCAACCATTCACCGAGTCTTTAATATAAAATCACCATATTAGGTACATAATCTATAGAACCGCTCCACTCAACCCTCAAAAATCCCGGCATCGCCAATGTCACGGTCTTTGCGTGACAATCTAGAACAGCATGACATGGAGATAACCATTCCATACCCAATATCACATCAAAGTCAACCATACTGAGCATCAAAAGGTCCACTTGGGTCTCCAGACCCCTAATAGTCACCACATATGACTGATATACGCGGTCCACAACAATAGTATCACCTATAGGAGTATATAGATAAACAGATGAAACTAAAGACTCACGGGGAATATACAAAAAATGGGTGAAATACGAGGAAACATATGAATACATGGAACCAGGGTCAAATAATACAGAGGCATCTCTGTAACAAACTGAGACACTACCTGTAATCACAGCATCTGAAGCAATAACATCTGTTCTGGCTGGGAGGGCATAGAAACGGGCCTGACCACCCCCTGATCTGCCTCCCCCTCTAGGGCGACCCCTAGCTGACTGACCTCCACCCTGAGCTGACTTGGAGGGTGGTGAAGTAACTGGTGCTGAAGTCGAAGGCTAACTCCTCTGCTGAGATAGACCTCCATAACGATGGGGACACTGCCTCCACATATGCCCAAACTCCCCACACTCAAAATAACTCCCTGGTGCTGGTGGCGGGAACTGAAGGGAACTCCTAGCGTCGGGATAACTGGTAGAAGAACTTGGTATAGAGGAGCCCTGAACTGATGGAGCACTAGACGAACGCTGGGCTAGAAGGGCACCGAGTGACGAGTGGCCCTGATGAGAACTATGAGAACCATGGCCAGATGATGCACCATGGTGAAATGGCCGAGCTGACTGAGCCTGTCTGAAATGACGACCTCTACCATGCTGGAGCTGACCCCCAAAAGGAGCACCGCTAAATCCACCCTGACCACGAGGCCTCTTGGCCTCCCTCTCAGCACTCTCCTGACTGTGAACCATCTCAATCTGCCGAGCAATGTCGACAACCTCATCAAAGGTAGCATCAGACACCTCTCTCTGGTCATAAGCAACTGTAGTTGAAAAGTGAGAGCATCAATAAACCTCATGATCCTCTCCCTGTCCGTGGGAACCAACCAGATAGCATGATGGTCCAACTCTGAGAATCACATCTCATACTGCGTTACAGATATATCACCCTGGCGAAGCTGCTCAAAATGTCTGCGCAACTCCTCTCTGCCGGACCGAAGCACGAACTTCTCCAAAAAGACCACGGAGACTTACTGCCAAGTAAGGGGTGGTACGCCAACATGCCTATGCCTCTCGTAAGTATCCCACCATATGAGTGCAACCCCAGAAAACTGAAAAGTAGTGAATGAGATCCCACAAGTCTCCAGAATACCAGCATTACAGAGTATCCTCTAACACCTGTCCAAGAAGTCCTGAGCATCCTCTCTCTCTATTCCACTGAACAGTGGCGGCTGGAGTCTCCCAAACCTCTCCAACCTATGCTGACCATCCTCAGGCATAGCAGGAACCACATAATCTTGTGCAGCTACTACCGACTGGGCTGGTGGTGCCCCCTGTGTCTGGAGTCCCTGAACAACCTGTTTGGGTGTGCGAGCGACAGGAGTCTGAGTGCCTGTGCCTCCCCCGACCTGAGAAGTGGCTGCGGCCGTCGAGATAGAGATCGCCTGAGCAAGGCCGGTACACGCTGTCAGAATCTGAGCTAGGGCCTCTTGAAGGCCTGGAATCACAATAGGCACAGGTGGTGCCTGAGCTGGTGCATCAACAACTGGAATCTGGTCCTGATCTGGGGCAACTAGTAGATATGCAGGTACTGCCCTAGTTGCGGTGCAGGCTGCACCTCTGCCCCTACCACGACCTCTACTACGGCCTCGGCCTCTCACGGCCCTGGCTGGTGGTGCTGGTGGCTGGCCCTCCTAACCGATGGTACGAGTCCTCGCCATTTGTGAGAGACTAAAACAACAGATGTTTAGTTACTAGAATCAACAGATTCACATGACAATAATTCAAGAATGTGGAGTTTCCTAAGGGTTCTGCAGCCTCTCGAATATAAGTACAGACGTCTCCGTACCGATTTGCAAGACTCTACTAAACCCCTCATGACTCGTGAGACCTATGTAACCTAGGCTCTGATACCAACTTGTCATGACCCAAACTAACCCTATCGTGATGGCGCCTATCGTGGAACTAGGCAAGCCGGCTCATTTCCAAAATGAACCGATATTTTCATTTCAAAGAAACATTCAAGGCTATTTAACATAAAAACCTTTGTAAAGGAGTTCAAATCAAACAAAAGTACGGAAAAGGAAAGCCCGACATCGGGGTGTCACTAGTCATGAGCATATACTATAATTTGTCTGACAATATCAAGACTAGCATAGTCTGAAAAATAGCTAAATACAACTAAAGGAAGATAAGAGGGAGAATAGCAGGGCTGCGATCGCCAGGCAGCTATCTTGCTATCCCCGAGAAAATCTGTAATC
>AWOL01S0052797.1:23351-35725 GCA_000715115.1 Nicotiana otophora
ATGCTTTAAAAATCAGTGTTTGAATCAAATCATCTTGTTTAAACCCAGTTCCAGTAAAAATCATTTAAAGATATTTTTCAACAGTTTTTGAAACAAGGCTCAATGCAAAGGTGAGCAAAAATGATAAAATCATAATCAGCCCCTCGTGCAACATCACTCGTATACAGCCCCTCGGGCAAACCTCACAATCACTCATGCCTCTCGGGCATACCTCACAATCACTCGTGCCTCTCGGGCATACCTCATAATCACTCATGCCTCTCGGGCATAACTCACAATCACTCATGCCTCTCGGGCATACCTCACAATCACTCATGCCTCCCAGTCACTTAGCGCTCGGTACTCGCACTCAGTAGGTACCTACGCTCACTGGGGGTGTGTACAGACTCCGGAGGGGCTTCATCAGCCCAAGCGATATATCAAGCCAAATCATGGCATAAATCACTCAGTCTCTCAGCCTATATCAAACATGCTGCGGCGTGCAGCCCGAACCCATAAATATCCTCACAAACTAGGACCTCAGCCTCACTCAGTCATAAACCTCTCAAGCCACTGGGCTCTCAGTAAAAATAGGGTACTCAGCCCAAAACAACATTTATATTTATTAAAACAGAGTAATAAAACTGAGTTATGCAGTAAACAAGTATAACCATGACTGGGTATAGATATTCAATCGAAAACAGTGAGAGGATAGTAAGAAAAAGGCCCCTAAGGGTCCAATCAGCACTGGCACAAGGCCCAAACATGGCATTCCGCCCAATTTACAGAAACTCATTTCTAAAACTCATAAGTATAATATAATGTCAACAAAATATGCAACTTTACAGTTGCTACGGGACGAACCAAGTCACAATCCCCAACGGTGCACGCCCACACGCCCATCACCTAGCATGTGCGTCACCTCAAAATAGTAAAATGATACGAAATCCGGGGTTTCATACCCTCAAGACTAGATTTACAATCGTTACTTACCTCAAACCGATCAAATCCCTGCTCTGCGATGTTCTTACTCCTGGATTTGGCCTCCAAATGCTCAGAATCTATTTACAATCAGTACAATACCATCAATTTATGCTAAAGGAATGAATTCCACAAGAAAAACTATCAAATTAGCCCAAAATCCCGAAATCGGCTCAAACCCGGCCCCCGGGCCCATGTCTCGAACTCCGACAAAATTTACAAAACTAGAAAGCCCATTCACTTACGAGTCCATACATATGAAATTTATCAAAATCCGACATCATTCGGTCCCTCAAATCATTAAATTAAACTCTCCAAAATCCCAAGCCCTAACCCCTTATTTCCACCCCTAATTTCTACTAATTACATGATTAAACAACATGAAATCACCATACATACGAGTATTAGGGCTTAAGCAACTTACCTCACTGATATCCCCTTGAATCCCTCTTCAACATCACTCCCAAAAGCTTCAAAATTGACTGAAAGTGGTGAAGAAAGGACCAAAATTTGCGAAGTCTCCTTTTTATATTTTCTTCTCAGGCCTTTCGCACCTGCGGACCAATTCTCGCTTTTGCGCCACCGCACCTGCAGAAAATCCATCGCAGGTGTGGAATTCACTTAGGATTCCAGGTTCCGCATCTGCGTACAAACCTCGCGCCTGCGGATGTACACCTGCGCATCTCCCTCCGCTTCTGCGAAGCCTGCCAAAATCCCCTTCTCCACATCTGCGCCCCAGGTCTCGCACCGGTGCGCTCGCAGATGCGAACACTATCTCGCACCTGCGCATCCTGCCTAGCCCAGCACTTCACGCACCTGCAAACTCTCCACGCACACCTGCGACCTCGCTCCTGCGGTTCTCCCCTCCGCAGGTGCGGAAATATCAGTAGCAGCAGCTTCAGCTGCATTTTCCAACTTCAAACAATCCGTTAACCACCTGGAATCATCTTGAGGCCCTCGGGACCTCAACCAAAAATACCAGCAAATTATATATCAACATACAAACTTAGTCGAACCTTCGAATCGCTCAAAACAATATCAAAACACCAAATTACCCTCAGATTCAAGCCTAAGAACTTCAAATCTTTCGAATTCCACAAACAACGCCGAAACTTACCAAACCACGTCCGAATGACCTCAAATTTTACAAACATGTCACAAATTTCACCACAAACCTACTCCATCTTCCGAAAATCCATTCTGACCTCGATATCAAATTTTTCACTGCCGACCGAAATCGCCAAATTTTCAACTTTCGCCAATTCAAGCCTAATTCCACTACGGACCTCCAAATCACAATCCGGATGCACTCCTAAGTCAAAAATCACCTAACGGAGCTAACGGAACCATAAAATTCCAATCCGAGATCGTTTACATATAGGTCAATATCCGATTGACTTTTCCAACTTAAGCTTCTACTTTAGAGACTAAGTATCTCATTCCACTCTGAAATCACTCCGGACCCGAACCAACTAACTCGGTATATCATATAGCTTAAAAGCATAAAGGAAGAAGAAATGGGGGAAACAGGGCTATAACCCTCGAAACGACCGGCCGGGTCGTTATAAATACGAAGCTATGTCAAGAGAACCCTGATATGTAGAAGCAAGCTCTCTCTTTATTTCAAAAACTTTGGTTCCATTAACAACTCCATATCTATTGTTCAGTTGTTTCCATATACTTTCGGCTATCTCATAATGCTGCACACTTTCAACTATGTCTGGGGATAATGAGTTGGTTAACCATGATATTACTATATTATTACACCTGTCCCACTACCGATATTGACGGGAATTCACAGCAGGCTTAGCGCAAGAACCATCTATGAAGCCTATTTTATTTATAGCAGACAACGACATGATCATACTACGCTTCCATCCCCCAAATCCAGTGCCCAAAAAAGGGACAGCAACAAGAGACACACTAGGGATATCGGACGAGAGAAGAAACAGTGGGCTAGAAGGCTCAGGAACATATGTAGTAGAGGAAGTCATCCCAGAATCAGAATTAACCATGATAGCAAAAAATATTATTCAACAAAAAATGAAGACTTTAGAAGATACAAGAGATCAAGTAAGGAGCGAATGTACCAGACTTCTTCGCAACCTGAAGAAGCAAAGGCCTTGATAGAAGGAAAATATAGTAGAAGGAATAGCAAGAAGAATCCCAAATCGAAGTGCTCCAAACCCTAGATGTGAAAAAGATCAAAAATTGCTGGAATGCCAGAGATTCCAACTCAACAATGCAGCTTCGACAGTAAAGAAGCAGAGAATCACCGCAAAAAACTAAAAATTTGACGAGAATATGAGAACTCTAAAATCTCCGACGAAGACGAAATCTTTGATAATGGCATACAAGGGTAACATCGCTAGGTAGAGGACGCCGAGAACTAACGAATTCATGGTTCTGATACCATGTTAATCCATTAAAATCGACAGGAATCGACAAATACAACTAGGGTTTCATGAAATTTAAAAGAGAATGAGAAACAGAAGAAGGGCTTTTTATTCAATACTCAATAAAAATTAAAAACTCCTCTGGAATGTTCTGTTTCCCCTCTTATATATCTTGGGCCTTTGTACAAACTCAAAGAATAAAGACTACTTACTAAAACTCCTCACTAAAGGTGCTACAGTAATATATTAATAAACTGGGCCAGGCCCAAATACACTTCATGTAACTCCAACATAACCCTGTCAATTAATAAACTAGATAAATTAATTAGACAATTTAGGTAGAAAACTCAACAGGATTGTTAGATAACTCATAGCTCTAGAATATTGTCTCTCATTGAATTCGTCTCTAATATTCACCAACTTGTTTCCTTTAATCTCTTAGTTTTCTACTCTAGATTAGTTGTAGTTAATAATCTTTAGAAAATCGATTGAATAGATTAATTGTCTTTGTTTAATTTTAGTTGATAATTAATCACAAGTCCCCGTGGGTACGATAGCTGGACTTACAATCCTATATTACTTGTACGACCATGTTTACTTACGTGTGCGTTTGGGAGCAAAACTTATTCCCTAGAGTTTTTCATAAAAGCTAATTGGTTAATTTCCATTAACGTTTAGTATAGGCCTTTGCTTCGTCTACCTTACTTACCTCGACCCTACCAGATGTTAACAGTTGTTTTGAGTGACCATTTCTATTCCGATAGTATTGCTAATATATCTTTTGAGTGATAATTTCACCGGACTTCTCTGAATATGATTAACTATCTGCAAGTCTTTCTTCATATTATCAATTTCCATGTGATCTATGGTGCTGATATCTGAGGGTACTGAGTTAGTGTTCCGAGATGATAACCATCACTCTACTTATTTTTCTTTATGAATTTGTATTTTTCAGTTCAATACGAACCATTTAACAAAGTTCCACTGCCATTACATTTTATCTCTGCCTGTCGTGTTTTGCCATAAGTGCATATACACATATTCCAATACTTGTAAATTGACTTTTGTGGTGAAAAGAAGACTTAATGCTAAGAAGGAATAAGGATGTTTTAATATTTGGGTTAGACAAAAATCAAAATGGAAAGAGGACAAGAACGGGATGCTTGGAAGTGGAAAAATAAAGCAGAAAATATTGCACTGAGCAAGATATTTGTGGTACAGTTAGCGGAATGGAGGAAATGGTATAACCTGCTAGCAGAAACCTGAAAAAATAGTGCTACTACGCATTAAGTCCATTTTCTGTATCTGCAGGAGGAGTTACCTTATATTTTTTGGCTTGGGATGTGGGGGTTAGAACCTTTTTAAGGAAGAAGTTCCCTTTTCAGAATAAACGATGGCACATGGCAGGGTCATAGTTACATAAAACATTGACAAGACTAGGTATTGTGTCTTGGGGGAAACGATTAGGGGTAAAGATAGAATATGATAGCTGAATTAATCAGATGGTTTTATTACTTGTTGGACTGGAGATGCAGTGGCAAGCAGAAGCAGGTGTCTGCTGCTTGTGATGCATGAATGGTAAACAGACGAGAGAAAAGAATGGGACCTAAGTCAGATCTTTCACCTATGCAATTTAAATCAAACAGATGTAGATAGTGCTATTATGGGCCTTATAACTAACTGTGTTCTGGACATTGAGGTAGAAAAGATTGTTTTTGTCTAGAATCCCACCCTCTTGTCTAGATTCTGGACTCTATGCTATGCAAATTGAGTAACCTTTTGCCTTACTAGTCAGGAAGAAAATGTATGCTCGGATAAAACTGTTTTTCTTCTTCCTCGTTTCAACTTTAGCATGACATTCAAGCTCCTACCATCTAGAAAATTAAATGTTGGAATCTTCTCTATCACTATGAAAAATGATATTTTATGCTTGAAGTTTTCTATATTTTCTTCATGTGCCAATTCTAAGGTTGGTATGGATCTTTGCCAGTTTGCGAAACCTACTACTTAATCATCTCTTAAAGGTATCTTTTGGTTGTTGGGTTTGTGCTTACTTTGTTCTTCATTAATCCTGTTTACCCTTAAAATTGAATAACAATTAAACTTATAATGTGGATTTAAGGATATGTGATTTCACTTAATACCAGTTGAAATATATGAAGATTAATGATAGAATTGCACAATAAAGTAAATCAAATCAGTATTTGAGTAGAACTCAACCCTTGATTTAGAGTATCCTCGAACAGGTTGATGCAAGGACAATAAAAATACAATAAGCTGAAGAACAAGAGTGTGAGCGAGAAAGAAAATTATATTGCTTGTGTATCAGTTATCCCCACAAAATAGTTAGAACTCCCCTTTATATAGTAGATGAATTCTATATATGATACAATTCTATTTACAGAAGGAAATCCCATGATTAGCTAAACAACCGTTCTTGATTCGATCGGTTCCGAGATTTCCACCATAATCTTCGACCAATCGCGGATATCTCGCTTTTATGTTATTACGCTATCTTCGGTATAGCTCGATGCCTGTCTTGTCTAGTTTCGATTGCTATCGACCTCGATCTTAGCAGGTGTCTCGAATCCCGAGCTCGGTACCTTGTCTTCGTGCCTTGACCCGATCCACTTCGGGGTTGACCCTCGATGAAACTTCTTGGTCTCGGTCAGCATAGAAAAATCGGGTGCGCCCGATTTTAACTGTGTACAGATAGTCCCCTCATATTTTTGAGTATAATGACAAGGAATGAACTCAATCTTTGATTCTCCAGTTTGACCTATTATGACGTCATCATTGTCATGATGTCATCCTCGCAAATGACCGAAAACGTCCCGTCAGTACGGTTCCTCAAATCATTAATGAGCGTCAGTTGGTGGTCGACCACTTGTGCTTTTGAACCGTCACTGTAAATCCCATAAATAGGCCCTCTCTTCATTGATTCAAATTTTACTTTCACTTTCTTCTCCAAAGCCTTTACCTCTTTCAAGTTTTTCCATTTTGCGAAAACCACAGGTTTTCTTGTTAACCACTTCTCAAAACACCAAATCCTATTACTTTCTTCTTTCTTCAAACCCATACAAAAATGGCAAAAACATCAAAAACAGTACCACAAAAAGAAGCTGCTTCATCTTCTCAACCGTTCGGCGGGAAAACACCGGCGGAACCCCGTATTGAGGAGTGTATTCCCGGGGGGTGCGCGTTAAACCCCGATTTCAAAACCGATAAGGCTTCGTCGATTCTAGGTCGATACGAGCCTGTGTCAAGATATTTATACTCGATAATAGAGAAATACCTCGAGCAGGTAAAGAAAGACTGTAACTGGGGGGATATAGAGGTAGTGATCCCGACCACCAAAGAGGACATAACTACCCATGTTAAAGGGTTTCTAAGTGTTTACACTTACCCTTTCACGCTGGCCCCCCTCGACCCCGTCGTCGTTGATTTTTGTCGTCAGTATCAAATAACCCTAGGCCAAATCCATCCTTCATTTTGGCAAATTGTTATTCTGCTCCGATTCTCCGTGAGCAAAGTTGAGGGGATGCCTTTCACCCTCGACCACCTTATCAGGTTATACAGCCCCCGCCTCTATTGAGGCGGGTTAATAAAACTCCAACATCGGGCCACCAAAGTGCTGTTCTCGAGCATAGACAAGGACAAGGACCAAGGCTGGATGGGCCGGTTTGTTTGAGTGAGCACTTCGGACCTAATCCCGACTAAGAAGATGCCATTTCATAAGAGATGGAATATGAAGCGTAAGTATAATCCCACTGTTAGTTCTTATCTATTGTTTTGCCTCTTTACTTCCTCTTATCGATATCCCTTTCCATGATGTAGCGGTTGCTTGGATGCCTCGTGCAATTTCTAATCTCAAGAGCTCAGTTCGGGACCTGGCCTCAACCTTTTCGTACGCCGAGCGCTCATGGAGAGATTTATCAAAGGACCGATAGGAGGCCAAAAATCATGGTAAGCCTCCTTTTCATATATCTGACGATTTGATCAAAATGTCTTTCTTATACATAACCAATTTTCTTGTGTGTAGGCTTGGGCAAAGATGCGGTCATGAGGCCCTCCGTCTGGCGAGGAAAAGACTTCGGCCCCAATTTCGAAACCGGCGAAGAACAACAAGAGAAAAAGGGCCTCGGCCTCCGAGGATCCAGAACTTAAGAAAAGGATGGCTCGTAAGCCCTTCGAACTGAGGAAAACGCCCCAAGTGACTCACTTGGGGCAATAGTAATCGGAGACTCGCCCACTCTCCCTGCATTGTCTGAGGGGGCGATTCGGGAAGCCCGGGCTTCGGGGACCCTCGAGGTAGATGGAGCTCATGAGGGAGAGGACCCCTTTCGCGATTTGTTTACAGGTATCAAGGATGTTGCCGGCCCGAGTGACGCATCGGATCTTTTCTACGAGGCTCTACTTGCCCTGAATCGGGTAGGTCTTGATGCCCTTTGTTGATGTCATATTCTTCCATTTTCTGCCTAACTTTTTCTCTTTTTCATATAGGATTTAGCTCTTCATCAGGAGGCATATTTCAAGTGTCGGGAAGAGCTGAGCCGATGTGAGGCTGACTTCCGAGGGATTTCGGAGGAGAGAAATGCCCTCAAACTTCTTAGTGGGAAAAAAGAGGAAGAGATCAAGGATCTTCGAGCCGAGTTGGCCAAGACTCACCAAGATCAGACAGATTTGATTGGGCAGGTAATGACAATTTTAAAAAACCATGGGCTCGATTCAGGAATGGTGGTTAATATTTCAGTCTCTCAGCTATAACATAAGATTGAGAGGATCGAGCAGTTCCGCGAGGAGATTAGTACGATAAAGGCGGAGTCCTTGGGGTGGAAAGAAGGAATGGACCGCCTTGATGCAGAAAAAGAGACTATTCGGGCCCAATTGTCATCCGCCGAAAGTTAGCTCCGGGGCCAGAAGGAGAATAGTTCAGCTCATGCAAAGAAGATAGGGGAGCTCGAGGCTCAGTTGGCTTCCGAACTTGCAAGGGCAAAAACTGAAGTCGAAAAAGCAAAGGCCGAGGCTGAGGCGATCGTGGCCATCTACCGGGATGATGCTGAAGCTGATCATGCCCAAGCGAGAGAGGCTACCAAGACTGCTCACACTAGAGCATATTGGATTGCCGAACTCGCCAAATGCCAATCTCGGAGGGAAACCCTCGAGGAGATCCACGCTCGAGGTTTCGATCTTACCAACGAGATAGTAAAGGCTAGAGAGCGTGGATCCGAAGCTGGAGCGCTGGCCACTTTCGATGATGATGATTGCAGCAAGAGCGGATCCGAGAATGGGGAGGACCTCGATGGAGAAGAAGCTGCCCCCGAATGAGATCAGGAACCTTAGGATTTTTCACTTTTGAACTTTTGTATAGGATCCTGATCGGACCTTGTAAATATTCTCATATATATAAAAATCTCTTTCCTTTCTGACGCGTCTTTATTTCATTTATGCCTTGTGAAAGGTTTGTTCATAAGTTCGAGGCTTAGGCAATTTGATCGAAACCGAATTAGTGTAGTTTTTATAATCGAGTGTGTACTTTCTCGAACTCGGAGTAAGGTGACCCTTAGGTTTTAATTGAGTGAGGACAATTTCTTCGAACTCAAAAATAAACTGGCCCTTTAGGCTCTTAAATTAGGCCGATACTGCCATAGAAAAAAGAATGAATTTCTCCCCTTTTTCGGCTTGAAAAGTTTATCATTTAATCATATATATTTTGTTGTGCCTTAACACAAAATAAAGGATTTGCACGAGAGTTCGAACGGTTCTGTACCCATTACGATCTTCAAGGGTTGATATTATCGAGACCCTTTATTTCGTGATGCCTTAGCATAAAATTAAGAATTTGTTCGAGAATTCGAATGCCTTTGTATCCATTAGGGTTTTTGAGGGTTGATATTATTGAGACCCTTAGAAATGTAACCGAGGGTAGCCTTTTTTAACCGATTTGTGAAAATATTCGAAGGCCTTTTTAATAACGGAAAATCGGACGTCTCCGAACTGTGTTGATTTGTCCGTAGCCTTTAACTTGGGATTCACCTTTTGGGCTTGTTCCCCTGTTATACTTCAAACTTGTTCGAAGTATCAGTCCCAGAGTGGGGTGGCCGTGGCCTATAAAATTGAGGATTGCCTTTTTAAGGTCTTACGATCTCGAGGTTTAGTAATTCGATCGTGTTGATGTTTTAGACGGCAGTCCTCGAGTATCAGGTAAATTGTTTGAACTTCAGTTGTGATCGGCTCTTAAGTCGGTTTCCACCATAGATCATAAGTATGAAATTGTAAAGTATAAAGTTTTCTAAAACATGGAGGATATGGTAAGGAAAAATACTTCTTCCAATAAATTATACATGCGTACATGTTTTGCAATTAGGGCTCGATAATCTACATGGAAAAGGTTCATTTGACCGTTTGGTCCTCTACAAAATTTACCTATCGAGACCCTATCGACACGAAGTATTTTCCTTATAACTATCCGAGGGTGATGCCCCCTAATATTCGAGGTTGATTATAAAGGAGCTTCGGATACTATTGAATTGCTCTAAGTTAGCACGAACAATGGTTGCCTCGTTAAAAACCTCGCCCGAAAAGCCCATTTGGGATAAAAACCGGTCTAAGGGAAAAAGATTGCAACGCTTGCTTTTCAGACCTAAGGACTGCGTTTGAAGAATCCTTTGATGTCTTCAATTAAACACCTGCAAACGATTAGTATAAAATATAAATGAAAATGGAGAATGTTGTACCTTAGCAGTAATATCGTTTGAGGAGTGATATATTCCAATTGTTTGGTAATTGTTCGTCGTTTTTCATGCCATGTTTATAGGATCCTTTTCCGATGATATCGAGGACCTGATATGGTCCCTCCCAGTTTAGACATAGTTTTCCTTTGTTTGGGTCTCGAGTATTGAGGGTGACCTTCCTCAGAACCAAGTCCCCGATTTTGAAGTGTCGAAGATTGGCTCTTTGATTGTAGTACCTTTCGATCCGTTGTTTCTGTGCGGTCATTCGAATGAGGGCGGCCTCCCATTTTTCATCTAGAAATTCAAGGATTGTATTCATAGCCTCGTGATTTGACTCTTCCGTTGCATATCGGAACATGACGCTGGGTTCCCCGAATTCAACCGAGATCAGAGCTTCAACACCGTATACTAAAGAAAATGGTGTCGCCTCTGTACTGGATTTTGACGTCGTTCGATACGCCCAAAGGACTTTGGGCAATAGTTCTCTCCATTTTCCCTTGGCGTCGTTCAAACTCTTCTTTAGATTTTAAAAGATGGTTTTGTTTGTTGATTCGGCCTGGCCGTTCCCACTAGGATGATATGATGTCAACAGGATTCTCTTTATTTTGTGATATTCAAGAAATTTTGTCACTTTGCCGCCTATGAATTGCTTTCCATTGTCGCATATGATCTTGGCAGGCATTCCGAATCGGCATATAATGTGGTCTCAGATGAAATCTATGACTTCTTTCTCTCTAATTTTCTCGATAGCCTGTGCCTCAACACACTTAGAGAAATAGTCAGTCATAAAGAAATTAAATTTAGCTTTACCTGGGGCCGATGGCAGAGGGCCGGCGATATCCATTCCCCACTTCATGAATCTCCATGGGGATAAGACTGAGTGGAGTTGCTCTCCGGGTTGGTGAATCATCGGCGCATACCTTTGACATTTGTCGCACTTTCGAACAAACTCTTTTGTATCTTTTTCCATATCGGCCCAATAGTATCCAGCTCTGATGATTTTGTGAACTAACGATTCGTCATCGGAATGATTTTCACAAGTGCCCTCGTGAATTGCTCGTAGGACGTAGTCGGTATCTCCTGGTCCCAAACATATTGCCAATAGTCCATCGAACATCCTTCTATACAATGTTCCGTCTTCGGCCAATGTGAATCGCGCGGCCTTCGTTCGTAGAGCCCTTGATTCCCTAGGGTCTGATGGAAGCTTCCCGTTCTTTAGATATTCGATATATTTGTTCCTCCAATCCCAAGTTAGACTTGTGGAGTTGATTTCGGCGTGGCCATTTTCGATTACTGACCTTGAAATTTGTACGACAGTCCCTGAGCTAATCTCGCCATCTTCGACTGATGACCCCAAATTTGCAAGGGCATCGACCTCGCTGTTTTGTTCTCGAGGCACATGCTGTAAGGTCCATTCTTTAAATCGATGTAGAGTAACCTGTAATTTGTGTAAGTACCTCTGCGTTCGATCTTCTCGGACCTCGAAAGTTCTGTTGACTTGGTTTAACACGAGCAGGGAGTCACATTTGGCCTCGATGACTTCTGCTCCCAAACCTTTAGCTAGCTCGAGACGTGCAATCATGGCCTAATACTCGTCCTCATTATTAATTAACTTAGAAGTTTTGATAGCTTACCTAATTGTATTACCCGTGGGCGGCTTCAAAACGATGCCTAACCGGAACCCCTTCACGTTTGAAGCATCGTCTGTGAAGAGGGTCCACACCCCCAATGATGTACCCGACTTTATTAATAGTTCCTTTTCGACCTCGGGTACGAAAGTTGGCGTAAAGTCGGCCACGAAGTCTGCTAAGATTTAACACTTGATAGCCGTTCGAGGTCGATACTCGATATCGTACCCGCTGATCTCGACGGCCCATTTGGTCAATCGGCCCGAAAGTTCGAGATTATGCAACATATTGCGAAGAGGATAGGTAGTCACCACGCAGATCGGGTGACACTGAAAATATTATTTTAATTTACTAGAGGCACTTATTAGGGCAAGCACTAATTTTTCTATGTGTGGGTACCGGGTTTCGGCCTCACCTAGAGTTCGACTAACATAATGAACAGTAAATTACGTACCTTGCTCTTCTCAAACTAGAACCCCACTTACCGCGATTTCCGAGACCACTAAATACAAGTATAGTTGCTCATCCTCTTTCAGTATGAAGCAGTGGCGGGCTCGAGAGGTACTGCTTTAGTTCTTCCAATGCTTGTTAGCATTCCGGGCTCCATGCAAAATTATTGTTCTTTTTGAGCAGTGAGAAGAACCTGTGACTTCTAT
>AWOL01S0052799.1:0-16256 GCA_000715115.1 Nicotiana otophora
AAAGCAAACATAAAGGTAATGCCAAATAATTTAAGGATTACCTGATTTAATGTCTGCTGCACTTCGTGAAAAAGATCTGATACATCACTTGCACGGGTAGCATCCTCGACATCGGTAAACAGGTCATTAAAAGGATCCTCTCCATCATGAGGCCTATCTAATTCGAGGGACCCCAAAGCTTAGGCTTCCCGAATCGCCCCTACGAAAAAAGCAGGGAAGGTGGGCGAGTCTTCGATTGCTACTGCCCCAAGTGAATCACTTGGAGCATTCTCTTCGATTCGAAGAGATTCGGGGAGAACCCCTTCAGACATATCCCCAATCCGTTGTCTTCGATAGGAAGCATCGTCGATCACCAACAACTCGGGGACTCTGCCTGAATCTTTCTCCGATATATCCTCAGTTCGAGGTGGAGCCTTATGAACCATCATCGATCCAGATACCTGTGGAACACCGGTGATCTTCTTCATTCGGGCCGCCAGCGCAAACCCATCATTTTATTCTCTTTTTCTTATTCATACCTCAGACGCAGAGCTGATTCTACATTCAAAGGAATGATATTCTTGTTCGGCTTACGAGCCGTCCTCTTCATCGATTTTTGATCTTCAGGGACGGAGGCTCTTTTCCTCTTATTATCTTTCATCGGCTTTGGGACAGAGGTCGAAGCCTCTTCCTCGACGGACGAGGGCCTCAAAACCGCATCTTTTCCCACACCTGCGTACGGGAAATTTTATTAAAGTGTATGAGAAGCATTTTGTTACAATGATTTTTGGTCTCCCATCGGCCTCCCATATTGTGACTGTTAATGCACGAAGGGTGATGACGTTCCATATTGTGAGTATTAATGCACGAATGGTGATGCCGTGCCATATTATGAGAGTTAATGCACGAAGGATGATGCCGTGCCATATTGTGAGTGTTCATGCACGAAGGGTGATGCCGTGCCATATTATGAGTGTTCATGCACGAAGGGTGATGTCGTTCCATGATATGAGAGTAAAAGCACGAAGGGTGATGTCGTGTTGTTTCTATTAATTTTGTGGTGAGATTGAGAGTAAAAGCACGAAGGGTGATGCCGTGTATTTTTCCCTTACTGTATTGACTATTCCTGTTGATTCATGGTATATTGACTGCTTCGGTGATCATTTTGTTGTAGTTCTTTATCTTGTATTTCCCTCAGTATGTTTCCCCTCCCGACATTTCCAGTTTAGTTCTTCATTCCTGTTATTTGCGTATACACTGTTAAATCATACAGGTTGATTTGTAGGTGCCTTGCCTTAGCCTCGTCACTATTTTGTCGAGGTTAGGCTCAACACTTACCAGTACATGGGGTCGGTTGTACTGATGCTGCAATCTGTACTTGCTGTGCAGATTTTGATATCGGCTCAGGTTGATCGAGCTTTTCTATTGGTCCGGTGTCCAGAGACTCAAGGTAGATCTGTCGGCGTTCACAGACCTTGAAGTCCCTGTCTATCTTTTTATGTCCTAATGTTTTCTTTCATTAAGACAGTTATATTTCTTTCAGACTATTACTTGTAGCAAAATTCTAGGATGCTCATGAATTGTTACTCCAGATTTGGGTGTTAGTAATTAATACAGTTTTGTGATATTCCGCACTTATTATATTTCATCTTAGTTAATTATTGTTAATTATTGAATGGAAATAAGGAATTGGTTAATGATTCTCTAACATTGGCTTGCCTAGCAAGTGAAATGTTAGGCTCCATCACGGTCCTATCGGTGGACAATTTCGGGTCGTGACAGTTGGTATCATAGCACTAGGTTACATAGGTCTCACGATTCACGAGCAAGCTTAGTAGAGTCTGGAGGATCGGTACAGAGACGTCTGTGCTTATCTTCAGAGGCTATGAAGTTTAGGAACAAGTTTCACTTCTATTATTCCTTGTCGTGCGATTTTGCTTTCTCAAAACTGATTGAACTCTTTTACTCTTATTCTCTCGTAGATGGAGAGAACACGTACCGCTTCCTCAGCTGAGCAGTAGCCAGAGCCTCAAGTGGTATCTCCTACATGGGGCAGAGGTCGAGGCCGAGGCCATGCTAGAGGCCGAGGCAGGGGCAGGGCTCAGCCTAGGGCCCGAGTAGCAGCCCCAGCAGTGGAGCCTCAGATAGAGATTGACGAGGAGGTTCCAGCCCAGACTATTCCTGTTGGACCAGCTCAGGTTTCGGAGGGGATCATTGCTACCCCAGTACTTTAAGACGCTTTGGTCCGTTTGGTGGGCCTTATGGAGAGTGTGGCCTAGACTGTCGCATTTCCCATGGCACCAGCAGTCTCTCAGGCTGGAGGAGGAGCCCAGACTCCTACCACTCCCGCTCCGGAGTAGATAGCTCTCCAGTATCAGGCTCCAGTAGCTCAGCCAATCGGGTTAGTTCAGTCGGTTATTGTGGCACTGGTTGGAGATTGGCCAACTATGTCTTCTGAGGCTTTATGGAGATTGGACAGGTTTACCAAGCTCTTTCTAGTTCACTTCAGTGGTGCTCCTTCAAAGGACCCCCAGGAGTATCTTGATAGCTGTCACGAGGTTCTACGGAACATGGGTATAGTGGAGGCCAATGGGGTCGATTTTGCTGCATTTCAGATGACTGGTTCTACCAAGAAATGGTGGAGAGATTACTTGTTGACCAGACCATCTAGGTCGCCTGCTCTTACTTGGGACCAGTTCTATCAGCTCTTCATAGAGAAGTTTCTGCCCATCATATTGAGAGAGGAGTTTCTCTATCAGTTTGAGCGTCTCCAGCAGGGCAGTATGACTGTTACTCAGTATGCGACCATTTTTGTGGATTTGGCCCGTTATGCCATTCTTCTGCTTCCTACCGAGAGAGAGAGAGGGTGAGGAGGTTTATTTATGGAATTGCTCAGCCTATCAGATTACAGATGGTTAAGGAGACTGGGAGTGAGATTTCTTTTCAGGCGGCTGCTAATGTCGCCAGACGAGTTGAGATGGTTCTTACTCAGGGAGGTTAGGGGTCTGACAAGTGGCCTCGTCATTCTGGTGAGTTCAGCGGTGCCTCATCTAGAGGCAGGAGTACTTTTGGTAGAGGCCATCCTCCCAGGCCATTTCATTCAGCGCTCCAAGCATCCCATGGTGCCTCAGGTGGTCGTGGCCCTCACATGCATTATTCCGACCAGCTAGCCTACAGTGCACCACTAGCTCCTATAAGTGCACCTCCACTCCAGAGTTATCAGGGTGGTTATTCAGGCTGACAGTTTCAGTTTCAGGGTCAGCAGTCACAGCAGCCGAGGTTATGTTATACTTGTGGTGATTCGAGGAACATTGCTAGATTTTTCCCTCGGGCAACGGGTAGATCATAGCATCAGAGTTCTAGTGCCATGGTCCCGGCACTAGTTGCTGCACCACCTGCTCAGCCAGCTAGAGGCAGGGGTCAGGCAGCTAAAGGTAGGGGCCAGACAGTTATAGGTGGAGGTCAAGCCGTTAGAGGTGGAGACCAGCCAGCTAGAGGCCGTCCCAAGGACGTAGTTCAGGGTGGTAGGCCCCAGCCCCGGTGTTATGCTTTCCCAGCCAGGCCTGAGGCTGAGTCATCTGACGCTGTTATCACAAGTACTGTTTCAGTTTGCAGTAGAGATGCTTCAGTTCTATTTGATCCGGGATCTACTTACTCCTATGTGTCTTCCTATTTTTCTTCCTATTTGGTTGTTCCCCGTGATTCTTTGAGTGCTCCTGTGTATGTGTCCACACTAGTGGGAGATGCTATTGTTGTAGATTGTGTTTATTTTTCGGGTGTGGTCATTATTGGAAGTTTGAGACTCGTGTAAATCTTCTACTTCTCGACATGGTTGATTTTGATATCATACTGGGTATAGATTGGCTGTCACCTTATCATGCTATATTAGATTGTCATGCCAAGACGGTAACCTTAGCCTTGCAGTGGTTGCCTCGATTAGAGTGGAGAGTGAATATTGGCCATTCTTCCAGCAGGGTTATCTATTATGTGAAGGCTCGGCATATGGTCGAGAAGGGGTGTCTAGCTTATTTGGCTTATGTCCACGATTCTAGTGCGGAGGTTCCTTCTATAGAATCGGTGCCGGGTGTTCGTGAGTTTCCAGAGGTGTTTCCTGCAGACCTACCGGGGATGCCACCCTACAGGGATATTGATTTCTGCATTGATTTGGCTTCGGGCACTCAGCCCATTTCCATACCGCATGGCCCCGCCAGAGTCGAAAGAATTGAAGGAGCAGTTGCAAGATTTGCTTGATAAGGGCTTCAGTAGACCTAGTGTCTCTCCCTGGTGTGCACCTGTGTTATTTGTGAAGAAGAAAGATGGATCGATGAGGATGTGTATAGACTATCGGCAGTTGAACAAAGTCACTGTCAAGAACAAGTATCCATTGCCGAGGATTGATTATATTTTTGATCAGCTTCAGGGTGCTAAGGGGTTTCCAAAGATTGATTTGAGATCTGGTTGAGGATTAGGACATCCGATGTTCCTAAGACAGCTTTTCGGACTCGATATGGGCATTATGAGTTTCTAGTGATGTCATTTGGGCTGAAAAATGCCCCAGCAGCATTCATGGATTTGATGAACCGGGTGTTCAAACCCTACCTAGATTCCTTTGTGGTTGTGTTTATTGATGATATCTGGATCTACTCCCACAGTTGAGAGGAGCATGAGCAGTACCTTCGGATCGTTCTTCAGACTTTGAAAGACAGCTAATTATATGCTAAGTTCTCAAAATGCAAGTTTTGGTTGAGTTCAGTTGCTTTCTTGGGTCACGTTGTATCATCAAGGGATATTCAGGTGAATCCTAAGAAGATTGAGGCAGTCCAGAATTTTCCTAGACCCACATCAGCTACAGAGATCCATAGTTTCCTGGGTTTGTTGGGCTATTATCGTCGATTTGTGGAGGAGGTTTCATCCATAGGAGCCCCGTTGACCAGATTGACCCAGAAGGGTGCCCCATTCAGGTGGTCAGATGAGTGTGAAGTGCGCTTTCAGAAGCTCAAGACAGCTTTGACTATGGCACCGGTATTGGTGTTACCCACAGGTTCAGGATCTTATATAGTATATTGTGACGCATCTCGTATTGGTCTGGGTGCGGTATTGATGCAGGGTGGAAAGGTTATTTCATATGCTTCACGGCAGCTGAAGGTTCACAAAAAGAATTACCCTGTTCATGATCTAGAGTTGTCAGCCATAGCTCACGCGCTGAAGATTAAGAGGCACTATCTTTACGGCGTGCCATGTAAGGTATTCACTGATCATCAGAGCTTGCAGTATTTGTTCAAGAAGAAGGAACTCAATTTGAGGTAGAGGAGGTGGCTGGAGCTATTGAAAGACTATGATATCACCATATTGTATCATCCTGGGAAAGCCAATGTGGTGGCCGATGCTTTGAGTAGAAAGTCAGTCAGTATGGGTAGCCTTGCATATATTCCAGTTGGTGAGAGACCGCTTGCATTGGATGTTCAGGCCTTGGCCAACCAGTTCATAAGGATAGATATTTCTGAGCACAGCTGTGTTCTAGCTTGTACAGTTGCCCAGTCTTCTTTATTTGAGCGCATCAGAGATCGGCAGGATGACAATCCTCATTTACTTGTCCTTAGAGACACAATGCAGCACGGTGGTGCCAAGCAGGTTATTGTTGGAGATAATGGAGTTCTAAGGATGCAAGGTCGTATTTGTGTGCCTAATGTGGATGGACTCCGTGAGTTGATCCTTGAGGAGTCCCATAGTTCTTGGTATTCTATTCATCCGGGCACTGCCAAGATGTATCAGGACTTGAGGCAGTATTATTGTTGGAGGCGAATGAAGAAGGACATAGTTGCCTATGTAGCTCGGTGCCTAAATTTCCAGTAGGTAAAGTGTGAGCATCAGAGACCTGGTGGTTTACTTCAGAGGTTAGATATTCTTGAGTGGAAGTGGGAGCGTATCACCACGGGCTTTATTGTTGGACTCCCACGGACTCAGAGGAAGTTCGATGCAGTTTTGGTTATTGTGGACAGGCTGACTAAGTCAGCGCATTTCATTCCTGTGGCAGTTACCTATTCCTCGGAGTGGTTGGCAGAGATTTATAATTGTGAGATCATCCGTCTTCACTGTGTGCAAGTGTCTATCATTTCTGATCGAGGTACGCAGTTTACCTCGCACTTTTGGAGGGCAGTTCAGCGTGAGTTGGGTATGCAGGTTGAGTTGAGCATATCATTTCATCCTCAGATGGACGGGCAGTCCGAGCGTACTATTCAGATCTTAGAGGATATGCTCCGCGCCTGTGTTATTGACTTTGGAGGTTCTTGGGATCAGTTTTTGCGGTTAGCGGAGTTTGCCTACAATAACAGCTACCAGTCGAGCATTCAGATGGCTCCCTATGAGGCATTATATGGTAGACATTGCAGGTCCCCAGTTGGATGGTTCGAGCCGGGGGAGGTTTGGTTATTGGGTACAGATTTAGTTTAGGAGGCCATGGACAAGGTCAAGATTATACAAGATCGACTTCGTACAGCTCAGTCTAGGCAAAAGAGTTATGCTGACCGTAAAGTTCGTGATATTGCATTCATGGTTGGAGAAAGAATATTGCTTCGGTTATCACCCATGAAGGGTGTTATGAGATTTGGGAAGAAGGGCAAGTTGAGCCCTAGGTATATCGGGCCATTTGAGATCCTCGAGAGAGTGGGGGAGGTAGATTATCGACTTACGTTGCCTCCAGGGTTATCCTCAGTTCATTCGGTATTCCATGTGTATATGCTCCGGAAATATCATGGTGACCCGTCCCACGTGTTAGATTTCAGCTCTATCCTGTTGGACAAGGATTTGACTTACGAGGAGGAGCCGATGGCCATTCTAGACCGGCAGGTTCTTCAATTGAGGTCAAAGAGTTACCCTTTAGTTCGAGTGCAGTGGAGAGGTCAGTCTATTGAGGCAACTACTTGGGAGTCCGAGTCCGATATGCGGAGTAGATATCCCCACCTTTTCAACAGCCCAGGTATTTTTCTATGTCCGTTCGAGGACGAACGATTACTTTAGAGGTGGAGAATGTAATGACCCAAAAGGCCATCTTATGTTTTAGATCTCGAATCTGCACAAGTCTTACAAATCTCATTTTTACCCTCATCGATTTGCGTGCACAGTCCTGGCAGGTTTCCGGTAAGCTTTTATGTTGAAAACTAATGAAAATAAGAATTGTTGCTTTAAAAGTTGATTTTAGATGACTTAGGTCAGTATTTTTGGTAAACAGGCCCGGATCCGTGCTTTGAGAGTCATGGCAGGTCCGTATCAAATTATGGGACCTAGGCGTATGCCTAGAATCCAATTTGGAGGTACCTAGCTTGAGTTATGAATTTTTGTTGAAAATTAAAAGTTTGGAAATTATTTGTGTTTAAGAATTGATTGATATTTGGCATTGTTAGTATCGAGTCCGTATTTTGGTTCCAGATCCCGGTACAGGTTCATTATGATATTTAAGACATGTCTGTGAAATTTGGTGAGAAATAGAGTTGATTTGACGTGATTCGGAGGTCAAGTTGAGAAATTAGAAGTGTTAAAGTGTTCTTGAGAATTTCATTTGATTTGGTGCTAACTTTAGAGTTCTAGGTGTTATTTTGGCGATTTGATCACGCGAGCAAGTTCGTATGATGTTTTTAGACTTGTGTGCATGTTTTGTTTGGAGCCCCAAGGGCTCGGGTGAGTTTCGGATAGTCCACGGGATGTTTTGGACTTTGGAAATCTGGTTGTTCTGCAGAATCTGTGTTCTGGCATGTCCTTCTTGAGTTCGCGAAGGTACCCTCGCAAACGCAAAGAGTAAACTGGGCAGCTGAGGATTTCTTTTTCGCGAACGCGAAGGCTTGGTCGCGAACGCGAAATGATGGGGGCGTTACCCTTCGCGAACGCGATAAGCCTATCACGAATGCGTAGCGTTAGGCACTGGGGAGGGGGAGTCAGCCTTTTCTTCATCGCGAACGTGAAGACCAGGGAAGGGTAGCCTACGTGAACGCGAGCACTGCCTCGCTAACGCGAAGGCTTAGCAGGCCATACACTTCGCGAATGCGATAGTGCTCTCGCGAACGCGATGAACACTGTCGCCCAACACTTAATAGAACCCAAAACGAGATTTTTGCCAAAAAACTCATTTTTCTCAAAAACCAAACGGTAAGGGGCGATTTTTCAAGAGTCATTCCTTCCCCAAATTGTTGGTAAGTGATTCTAAACCATTTTCTTTCAATTACCCATTACATTTCTTGAATTTTCAACCTAAAATCTAGAGTTTTCATGGTAGAATTAGGGGTTAGGGTAGAAAATAGGGATTTCGGGAATTTGCGGATTTAGACCTCAATTTGAGGCCGGATTCCAAAACTAATTACATATTCGGACTCGCCGGTGAATGGGTAAAAGGATTTTGGTCCGAACCTCGGGTTTTGACCAAGCGGGTTCGGGGTTGAGTTTTTAACTTTTTGGAGGAAAATTTGAAAAATTTAATTTATGCTATATAATTGATTCCTTTAGCAATATTTTATATTATTGAGTCATTTTTGAATAGATACGAGTGGTTTGGAGGTGAATTCCAAAGGAACCTTAGATTATTTGCTAAGTGAAATTCATGTGAGCGGTGTATATATGAGGTGACGAGTACTTATGCACTGCCAATTTACCTGTTTTCCCATGATGCTCTATTTGTTTTTGATATTGTCTCATTCCTATGCCAAATTGCTACGTGTTATACTAGTGTTATCCAAATTGTCGTTCTTATTATGTTTACGGATTTTTCTGGTGATAACTGAGTTTTTATTTCAAAGTTGAGATTGCTATTATGGAATCAAATATTGAAGTAAGGTTTGTACTTGTTATTCTATCTCCTTATTGTTATTTATTCATTGCATTATGGTAAGGGAGAGTGTTAATGCACGAAGGGTGATGCCGTGCCATATTATGAGTGTTAATGCACGAAGGGTGATGCCGTGCCATATTGTGAGTGTTAATGCACGAAGGGTGATGTCGTGCCATATTGTGAGTGTTAATGCACAAAGGGTGATGTCGTGACATGATATGAGATTAAAAGCACGAAGGGTGATGCCGTGCCATTTTTATTAATTTTATGGTGTGATTGAGAGTAAAAACACGAATGGTGATGCCGTGTATTTTTCCCTTATTGTATTCACTATTACTTTTGATTCATGGTATATTGACTGCTCGGGTGATCATTCTGTTGTAGTTCTTTATCTTGTATTTCCCTCAGTATCCCTCAGTATGTTACCCCTCCCGACATTTCCTATTTAGTTCTTCATTCCTGTTATTTGCGTATACACTGTTAAATTGTACAGGTTGATTTGTAGGTGCCTTGCCTTAGCCTCGTTACTACTTTGTCGAGGTTAGGCTGGACACTTACTAGTACATGGGGTCGGTTGTACCGATGCTGCACTCTACACTTCCTGTGCAAATTTTGATACCGGCTCAGGTTGATCGAGATTTGCTATTGGTCCACTGTCCGGAGACTCAAGGTAGATCTGTTGGCGTTCACATACCTTGAAGTCCCCGTCTATTTTTTTATGTCCTACTGCTTTCTTTCATTCAGACAGTTATATTGCTTTTAGACTATTACTTGTAGCAAAATTTTAGAATGCTCGTGAATTGTGACTCCAGATCCGGGTAGTAGTAATTAATACAGTTTTATGATATTCCGCACTTATTATATTTCATCTTAGTTAATTATTATTAATTACTGAATGGAAATAAGAAATTGGTTAATGATTCTCTAACGTTGACTTTCCTAGCAAGTGAAATGTTAGGCGCCATCACGGTCCCGTCGGTGGGAAATTTCGGGTCATGACAAAAGTATTAGTACCAGAAAGTAGAAAGTATCAATGAACTTAAAGCACGAATTGGAAAATGTACTTCATAAGATAAGAAATTTATTTTTGTTCCTATTTAAGAAAGGAGCTCGTGTTAGTATGCACTTCTAGGAGGATTACAACAACGACAACCCAATGGGATCCCACAAATGGGGTCTGAGGAGGAAAATATGTACGCAGACCTTCCCCTACCTTGGAGAGAAGAGAGGATTAATGCTTCAAATAGCAGAGTACTTGCACTTTTTAAGCTGGAAGGATGAAAATGAGTGGGAGTTACAAATAAAAAGTTAAATCCATATGTGTATATAAAATGTAGAAAATGATGAGTTAAACTTATTTAGCTAACTCAATAAAAAGGAAATAATAACTATTACAAATTTATATGAAGAATAATAAATTGACAATTGCCTGTTTATTTATAAAAATATTTGTTTAGGTTGTACAATATTTAGAAATTAAAGCATATAAAAATAAAGCACACATAAGTGAACATGAAAATATGACGTTGAGCATGAAAGTTTTAAGTTTTGGAATTTTGTCTAATCCATAAACATTATATTATATGTTAGAAAAGAAAAATAGAACACTAACATTATTCAGAATTGAGAATTGAGACAAACAAAATAAAGCGAGAATTCAAATCATTCACAAAAGAAAATAATTTTTCAATTCATAAGTGAACGAAGTTATTTGTTCTCTTTTAGAGATAACATTTTTGATAAAGTAGATTTCTTAAAGATGTATTATGCCAAATACTTACTCTCTTAATATTGTACCTGAGAATAGAAGAAAGAAAAAAAGAACGATTTCAAAGATCTATTTGAAATGGAATTTATTTTGTTCCCATATTAGAAGGAACCTCGTGTCAGCATGATGCATTTACTGAATACAACAACAACAACAACAACAACAACAACAACAACAATAACCCAGTGAGTTCTAACAAGTGGAGTATGGGAAGGGTAGAGTGTATGAGACCTTACCCCTACTCCGATGAGTATAGGGAGACTGTTTCCGAAAGACCCCCGGCTCAAGAAGACGAAAAGAGACATTATATTTATGAAAAAAGAGGTAAAGGTTTGGCTTCACCAACTGTAATTTATCTTTAGCTTGTGAAGAAATATTGAATGGTTGTGTCATAGCGAGGGCTCAAGTCAAGTTTTCATATTTCCAAAAGTGAGTTGTGCAGAAAGCTGTATGCAAATTTGCAAGTAGATGAAAATACTGGTTGCGGTAATATATTACCCTCTTTATATTGTACCTGAGAAGATAAAGTTTGAAAAAAGACAATAAAGAGAACAAAGGAAGATCTCAAATCTTTTATATTAAAGTTCTAGAGTACTACAAAGTATCAAAGAAAGCTGAATATGTACTTCATATGAAGTGGAATTTATTTGGTTCCTATTTTATAAAGGAGTAGTCTGCATCATTATGGAAAGGAGAAAAAAAAAGAACAAGTTAAATAATACAACTAGAAATTTAGAATTTTTCATCTCTGATTTATCTTTAGGATAGGAAACACACCAATAATTAAGAAAAGTTGTAGGGGACGCATATATACCAAGAACTCTATATATATGCACCAAGAACCATTTCTTACTTATAGACGCTATACAAATTCAAAAAAAGAAGAAGAGAGAACTAGAGTTTGAAAAAAGAGAGAAGCATAACAGAATGGGCGCTTCAAGTTCATCGAACATTTTCAATGAAGATTAATTGGAAATAGTTTCATGTTATGTCAATCACTGTTATGAGGAAAATACATTTAAAAAAAGGCTATAGAAGCGTATCTGCAGATGTACAAACCTCACTTGGTAATACCGCAAGAGTGCAAAATGCACATCGAATGGAAAACTAGCCATAAACATGAAAACTTGGTGTTACTATGGGACAAATATATTTCGGCAAATAGGATAATCTGTGATATATTTTTTAGATATCACAAAGAAAACCTCAGAGGGATTGACAAATATATGTCGACAAATATTCAGCTGCTCCAATATCCATCGGTTAAGTTCAAATTTCATGGAGTTTATGTATATCCAACATATGGCCTAGATTTAGGACCATTAAAATTGAAACCACATCCTAAGTCACGTAATAAGTTATATGATACATCATGGCTTATGATGGGGGATGCTAATCTAACCCGCCCATCAGAAAGAAGCATCACATCTCCAAATACAAAAGAGCAGATGAGAAACTTCGTCAATTTTACGGATAGCCCCAGTATTTAGATTTAGATTTCATCCCCTTTATATTTGGAGATACCAAATCACCACAAAGATTATTCAAAATTGATAGGATAATATGCACTAAGAAATTTTACAGTTCATTTCAATGTGTAACAGCAACGAGTCTAGGAAGCGATATTTCAGACCATAAACCGATAAAGTTGAGGTTGGCACGCCCAGTTGATGTTGCACGAGTGGAGAAGAAAATATTGGTGTCCAAATATGCACTCTGTGAGAATTAAATAAAATTGCAGTTGTGTTGGTTTTGTGAAACTACGAGATTGGCAGTTCTCTTCTCTTCACTCCTCCCCCCCTTTTTTCTGGGCCATGAACAGTGGACTTCTACTAATGCTTTCAATCTCAAATGCAGAATAAGTGCATAAACTACTCATTTTATCGAATGCTGCTAATATCTTTTTAGTGTATGTTATTTTGTTATATTTCATTCTTTCTCTTCTTTGATTTAGTTAATGATGCTTGACACTTTATTAGTTTTAAATGCTTTAATCATGTCTTGTATACGAAGACTAATATTTCTCCATGCAAGTATGATTGTATTTGCATTAATGTGAATCTCTAATTTAAATTAGCAATCTGTAATTAATAGATTACTTTGTTCAAATGACCTTTTTGATTGAAATATGATCCTATTTTCTGTAAATTGGACTTCATTGTTGTTGGCATTACCTAACAATAACAACAACAACAACAACAACAACCCAGTAAAATCTCACTAATGGAGTCTGGGGAGGGTAGTGTGTATGCAGACCTTACCCCTACCCCAAAGTTGGCATTACCTACTTACCAGTAAATACTTGTTCTCTTCTTCTTTATTTCTAGAATTGATAATTCGATGTGTTTTGTCATGGTATCAGAGCTTCCTATCGATAGGATCTAGGGATTGTTCTTCGCAGATTGAAGATGATCGAGAGATTCATCGACATTTCTAGTGAAAATTTTGAATCCTAATTCGTAACTGAAATGAACCCTAGATGTGTTCGTAATTTTCAATTTTGTTCATAATTCTTTACGTTTTTGTCAGAATTACAGTTCTGTATTCTGTATAATTGAAAGTTTTAATGGTGATTGATGAGATATCAGATTTGGGGACGTCTATTCTATCTCCAGTGGCCATTGACCACAATCATCCCTTGTATCTTCACCCTTTTAATTCTCCTGGTTCACTATCTGTTGGCATTCAGCTCGTATGTATGGAGAATTACACTTTGTGGGACTAATCGATGAAAGTTTCACTCCTAGTAAGGAATAGGTGGGGTTTTATAGATGGCACGATTGCCAGGGACATATTTGGGACAACCTTAGGGCATCAATGGGATAGGTGTAATGCGATAGTTATTTCATGGCTTACTGGTAATGTGAGTAAAGAATTGTTGAGTGGAATTCTTTTTGTTCGAATGCATATTTGGTCTGGAATATTGTGATGCTTCTCGGATCGGTATTGGGTATGTTTTAATGCAGTAGGGTAGAGTGATATCTTATGATTCACGCCAGTTGAAGCCACATAAAAAGAACTACTCTGTTCATGATTTAGAATTGACAACCATTGTTCATACATTAAAGATCTGGAGGCACTATCTCTACGGTGTGTCTTGTAAGGTATTTACAGATCATTAGAGTCTCCAGCACTTATTCAAACAGAAGGATCTAAATTTGAGGCAGCGGAGATGGTTGGAGCTTCTAAAGGATTATAATATTACTATTCTGTATCATCCCGGGAAGGCCAATGTGTTGGCCAATGCCTTGAGTAGGAAGACAGTAAGTATGGGTAGCCTTGCATTCATTCCTATTGGTGAGAGACCTCTTGCAGTTGATGTTCAGTCCTTGGCCAATCAGTTCATGAGTTTGGATGTTTCGGAGCCCAGTTGGGTTCTAACTTGTGTGGTTTCATGGTCTTCCTTATATGACCGCATCAGAGAGTGCCAGTATGATGATCCCCATTTGCTTGTCCTAAAGGATACATTTCAGCACGGTGATGCCAAAGATGTTACTATTGGAGATGATGGGATGTTGAGGATGTAGGTTCGGATTTGTGTGCCAAATGTAGATGGACTGCGTGAGTTGATTATTGAAGAAGCCCACAGTTCGTGATAATCCATTCATCCGAGTGCCTCTAAGATGTATCAGGACTTGAGACACCACTATTGGTGGAGAAAAATGAAGAAATATATAGTTGGATTTGTAGCCCGGTGTTTAAATTGGCAAAAGATGAAGTTTGAGCATCAAAGACTTGAAATTCCGGAGTGGAAATGGGAGCGATTACCATGGACTTCGTAGTTGGACTCCCACGGATGTTGAGGCAGTTGGATGCTATTTGTGTGATTGTGGATCGATTGACCAAGTCCACACATTTTATTCTAGCTGGTACTACTTATTCTTCAGAGCAGTTGGCTTAGAATTATATCCGAGACATTGTTCGCCTACACGGTGTTCCAGTGTCCATCATTTCAGATCAGGGCACGCAGTTTACATCACAGTTTTGGAGAGCAGTGCAACGAGAATTGGGCACGCGGGTTCAGTTGAGTATATCATTTCACCCTCAGACGGATGGACAGTCCGAGCGCACTATTCAGATATTGGAAGATATGCTACGCTCTTGTGCTATAAATGTTGGGGGTTCTTGGGATATGTTTCTGCCACTTAAAGAGTTTGCTTACAATAACAACAACCAATCGAGCATTAAGATGGCTCCATATAAGGCTTTATATGGGAGACAATGTCGGTCTCCGGTGTGTTAGTTTGAGCCAGGTGAGGCTAGGATATTAGGTACTGATTTAGTCCATGATACTTTGGAAAAATGTTAAATTGATCCAGTATTGACTTCGTACGGCGCAGTCTAGACAGAAGAGTTATGCCGACCGGAAGGTTTGCGATATTGCTTACATGGTAGGAGAGAAGGTACTACTCCGAGTTTCGCCTATGAAGGATGTTATGAGATTAGGGAATAAGAGCAAAGTGAGTCCTAGGTATATTGGGAATTTTGAAATACTTAAGAATATTGAAGAGGTGGCTTATGAGCTTTCTTTGCCACCTAGTTTATCGGGTGTTCATCTAGTGTTTCATGTATCTATGCATTGGAAGTATGTCGGAGATCTGTCTCATGTTTTGGATTTCAGTACAGTTTAGTTCGATGGTAATTTGACTTATGATGTGGAGCCGTTGGCCATTTTGGACCGGCAGATTCGAAAGTTGAAATGAAAGGACATAACTTCAGTAAAAGTACAGTGGAGAGGACAACCTGTCGGAGAAGCTACCTGGGATATTGAGTGGGAGATACAGAGCAAATATCCACACGTATTTGAGGCTCCAGGTATGATTCTAAACCCGTTTGAGGACGAACATTTGTTTAAGAGGGGGGAGAATGTGACGTTCCGACTAGTCGTTTTGAGTATTATAGTCCCGTTCCCCCATTTACTGCTCATTTTATACTTTATAGTTGTTATGTGAGTTACCAGGGTAATTGGTTCGAGTCTGGTGAGATTTCGGAATGAATTGAGACACTTAATCTCAAGGATGAAAACTTAAGTTGAAAATGTTGACCGGATGTTGACTTATGTGTAAACGACTCCGGAATAGAGTTTTGATGATTCCAATATCTCCATATGGTCATTTTAGACTTATGAGTGTGTCCGAAAAATTATTTGAAAGCATGTAGTTAATTTAGGCTTGAAATGACAAAAAATAGGAAGTTTAACCGGGGAGTTAACTTTTTGATATTGGGGTCGGAATCCTATTTTGAAAATTTTCGTAGGTCTGTTATGTCATTTATGAGTTGTGTGCAAAATGTGAGATCACTCGGACTTGATTTGATAGGTTTCAGCATCGAATGTGGAAGTTGGAATTTGTTAGTTTTCATTAGGCTTGAATTGTGGTATAATTTGTGTTTTTAGCGTTATTTGATGCTATTTGAGGCTTCAACTAAGTTCGTATGATGTTTTAGGACTTGTTGGTGTATTTGGTTGAGGTCCCGGCGACCTCGAGTGTGTTTCAGATGGTTAACGGATTGATTTTTGGACTTGGAATTTTGCTGGAATTTTTCCGATGCACTGTCTGGTTTCCTTCTATTCGATCGCGAGAGAGGGGCCGCGATCGCATAGCTATGGGATGATGTGCTTCATGAACGGGTGGTTAGTGTCCCGTTCGCGTAGAGTATAGGAGGCAGAAGTTGGGGCCACGCGATTTGTTCATC
>AWOL01S0052799.1:18646-40852 GCA_000715115.1 Nicotiana otophora
TGATATATATATATATATATATATATATTGTTTTTTTCCATACACAATACCGAGTAATTGAGTATTCTGAGAGTGTGAGCACACGAGGTTTCCATTGTGGTACATCACACACAACATATATTTTGGCATCTAGATATAGAGATGTCATATTCCTCATATCATGCAAAATTTATCTATTTTTCTTGTACTGAGTTTAACTGTTGAACTTGAAAGCAATGCCTATATTTTTGAACTATACTGGACTGTACTTGTTGAGGTCATCACTACTTTCAACCTAAAGGTTATTCTTGTTACTTATTGAGTTGGTTGTACTCGTACAACACTCTGCACTTCGTGTGCAGATCCAGGTACTTCCGGATAAAGCGACTGGTAGATTTTTGAAATTTTATCTGTTGGAGACTATCAAGGTAGCTGCTTGATGTCTGCAGACCTTGACTCTCTTTCCTTTCAGTGATTGTACTGTTCTATATTTTCAGACAATGTTTTTATCAGTCAGACTTTGTTATCATTTAGATGCTCATGTACTTAGTGACACCGAGTTTTGGGTGTGTACTTATCTCAGTATTTGTGAGATTTTTATATTGAATTTAAATATAATGTTTTCAAACATAAAAGAAATTATGGTTTATTGAGGTTGTCGTCTTGCCTAGTATTGAGATAGGCGCCATCATGACATGCGGATTTTGGGTCATGACATTATCATTGTTGGGCTGAGTAGTACGGGATTGTGAGCCCTTGAGACTTGAGAGATTGATGACTGAATTGGGACCTGAGAGCCGGATTGTGAGTGATATTTATTGGGATCGATTTACACGTCGCAGTATGTCACGACCCAAACAAATCCCTATCGTGATGGCGCCTATCGTGGAACTAGGCAAGCCGTCTCATTTCCAAAACAAACCGATATTTTCATTTCAAAGTTAATTTTAATTCTATTTAACATAAAAACCTTCGCAAAGGAGTTCAAATCAAAACAAAAGTGCGGAAAAGAAAATCCCGATATTGGGGTGTCACTAGTCATGAGCATCTACTACAATATGTCTAACAATATCAAGGCTAACGCAACCTGGGAAATAGCTAAATACAACTGGAGGAATATAAGAGGGAGAAGAGCGGGGGCTGCGGTCGCCAAGCAGCTACCTTGCTATCACCGAGAAAATCTGCAACCAAAATAATCAACAACCGCTATCGTGTCCAGCTACACCTGTATCTGCACACAAGGTGCAGGGAGTAACGTGAGTACGCCAACTCAGTAAGTAACAACAATAAATAAAGACTGAGCAGTAGTAACGAGCAAAAAGCATATAACGTTCATATCGGGAAATCTTAGTAAAATACCACATGCTTTAAAAATCAGGATTTGAATCAAAGCATCTCGTTTAAACCCAGTTCCAGTAAAAAAATATCATTTAAAGATATTTTTCAACAACTTTCAAACAAAGGCTCAATGCAAAGGTGAGCTAAAATGACGAACCCCTCAGGCAAAATATCACTCATATACAGCCCCTCGGGCAAACCTCACAGTCACTCGTATCACTCGGGCATACCTCACAATCACTATTGCCACTTGGGCATACCTCACAATAACTCATGCCTCCCAGTCACTCAGCACTCGGCACTCGCACTCAGTAGGTACCTACGCTCACTGGGGGTGTGTACAGACTCCGGAGGGGCTCCTTCAACCCAAGCGCTATATCAATCCAAATCATGGCATAAATCACTCAGGCCCTTGGCCTATATCAAACATGCTGCGGCATGCATCCCTATCCCATAAATATGCAACATGCTGCAGTGTGTACCCCGATCCCATAAATATCCTGACAAATCAGGCCCTTGGCCTCACTCAGTCATAAACCTCTCAAGCCACTCGGGCATTTCAGTAAAAGAGGGCATTCAGCCCAAAACATTTATATGCATCAAAATAGAGTCATAAAACTAGGTTATGCGGCAAACAAGTATAAACATGACTGAGTATAGATTTCAATCGAAAACAATGAGAGGATAGTAAGAAAAGGCCCCTAAGGGTCCAAAACAGCACTGGCACAAGGCCCAAACATGTCATTCAACTCAATTTACAGAAACTCTTTCTAAAACATATAAGTATCATATAGTGTCAACAAAGTATGCAACTTTACAGCTGCTACGGGACGGACCAAGTCACAATCCCCAACAATGCATGCCCACACGCCCGTCACCTAGCATGTGCGTCACTAAAAATAGTAGAATGATACCAAATCCGGGGTTTCGTACCCTCAGGACTAGATTTACAATCGTTACTTACCTCAAACCGGTCAAATCTCTACCCCGCAATGCTTTTGTCTCTGGACTCGGCTTCTAAATGCTCCAAATCTATTTACAATCAGTACAATACCATCAATATACGGTAATGGAATGAATTCCACAAGAAAAACTATAAAATTAGACCAAAACACGAAATTGGCTCAAACCCGGCCCCCGAGCCCACATCTCGAAATCCGACAAAATTTACAAAACTAGAAAGCTCATTCACTCACAAGTCTTGCCATACCAAATTCATCAAAATCCGACATCATTTGGTCCTTCAAATCCTTAAATTAAACTCTTAAAAATTCAAAGCCCTAACCCCTCATTTGCACTAATTACAATGATTAAACAACGGAAAATCACCATGTATATAAGTATTAGGGCTCAAGCAACTTACCTCACTGATAGCCCTTGAATCACCTTTCGAAAATCACTCCAAAAGCTCCAAAAACCGACTTGAAAATGGTGGAAATGAACAAAGATTCGCGAAGTGCTACCTATACATTCTGCCCAGATTTTCGCACATGCGGCCTATTCCACTCGCCTGCGGGACCGCACCTGCGAGAATCACTTAACTCTCAGCCTCCGCACATGCGCCCAGGTCTCGCACCTGTGGGCTAGCAGGTACGTCCAAATCCTTCGCGCCTGCGCTCTAGCCTTTGCCTCCCATTTTCCGCATCTGCGCTTCAAATTCTCGCGCGTGCGGTAGCGCACCTGCTCATTTCCTTTTTCTTTTGTGAAGCCTTCCCAGCACCCTCTTTTCCGCATCTGCAGACTTCCCCTTGAGCACCAGCGACCTCGCACCTGCGACTCCTCCTTCCGCAGGTGCGGAAATAGCAGTAGCAACAACTTAAGTAGCATTTTCCAACTTCGACAAATCCGTTAAACACCCGTAATCACCCCGAGGCCCTCGGGACCTCAACCAAAAATACCAACAAGTCATATATCAACATACAAACTTAGTCGAACCTTCGAATCACTCAAAATAATATCAAATTACCAAATTACCCTCGGGTTGAAGCCTAAGAACTTCTAAATTTCCAAATTCGGCAACCGATGCCGAAACCAACAAAACCACGTCCGAATGACCTTATATTTTAGAAACACATCACAAATGATGCTACGAACCCATTCCAACTTCCGGAATTCCATTCCGTCCCTGATATCATATTTTTTACTACCGACCAAAAATCGCCAAATTTCCAATTTCGCCAATTCAAGCCTAATTCTACCACGGACCTCCAAATCATATTCCGGACGCACTCCTAAGTCTAAAATCACCTAACGGAGCTAACAGAACCATCAGAATTCAAATCCTAGATCATTTACACATAGGTCAACATCCGGTTGACTTTTCCAACTTAAGGTTCTAAATAGAGACTAAGTGTCTCATTCCACTCCAAACAACTCCGGGCCCGAACCAACTAACACGGTATATCATAATATAGCTTAAGAGCATAAAGGAAATAGAAATAGGGGAAACGGGGATATAACTCCCAAAACGACCAGCCGGGTCGTTACATCCTCCCCACTTAAATATACGTTAGTCCTCGAATGTGCCGAGAGTTGTTCCAAAATCCAAGAAATGACTGTGTAACTTTCCCATGCATATACCCGGGATTGATCCCATGTCACCCTATCCCACACAAGTCCGATAGCACAGCATAACTCAAATTCCTCAATTCAACCTAGCCCACAAGCCTTCGAATCAAATTTCCGACATCCAAAATTTCTTGTAAGATTAGAAGTTCGCATCTACATACCGTATAAGTCTGAACAAGCTATACCAAAAGCTGTAACCATAACTCAAATAATCAAATTCAAATACCGCATAGCTCGAATGCTCGAAGCAATGATTTCAAATCACAATATCGACTCAAATCAACCCAGTGCTGGTAATAAACCTCATATCAGACAAAACCTCATTCTAAAACCTTCGTACACTGCCGATGATGAAAGAAATATACCGAATTCATAACCATTCATTAGACCAATAGGTCATGGAGCTCTCGTTCCTTCTATAAGAACTATAACCAATTTCAAAGCCGACTTCCGATATTATCCTCCCAATTATACCACAATCAAATCTGATAGCATCCATTCTAGGCCCAATGACCTCGTCTTATCCAACACGACCACTCTAGTGACATGACACATCAATACAATCTAAATCCATAACCCGTGTAATCCGTGCACCAGATAGAAATATTCCAAATGTACCCAATCGTAACAATGACCCAAACAGGAGAACCGTTCCGCAAGCTCGACGAGTACCACCCCGACGTAATGCTAAGAACCCATCACACACCGTAGTACCATAACACATGAATCTTACACAAGGGATCATATTTCTATATAAGTCTACTGCAATATGCGACCCTATCCAAATACTGGTCCATATGAAACACCTCAAGACACACTGCTAAAATCAATAACCATGCGCAATTTGACATCAAGTACCCAAAGTGCATTACGATAACCAAAGAGAAGCAAACGACACCATGCCACATAAAAGCCGAAAGAACATATCTAGTACGTCATCAACCAAGCAATATCCAACACTATTATCGCTCAAATTCCGCTATCAGGCCATAATAGAACCGCACTATATGTGCATATAACCAATGAATCACAACTCCTCGTAGCATAGAAGAGTATTTTACAGATAGTTTCAGAACACGAATAAGTTTCACATCAACCGAATGGCACATCCTTCAATAATACCAGTATTAGCCAATTAATCCGGCTCGGTGTAGAATACACATACTAATTGGGCCTACCAATGGGCCCCAAATCAACTATGGTCAGCCACCAATAGATAAACAACCTCTAAAAGTCCACAATGACAGAATCATAACACCTTTTATCATCTAGCTAGCTCCGGCCACAACTTCACAGTCCACAACCATGAAACAATCTGCTTCTGAGAACTCCTAACCTCCAATTCCATAGAACACATGAATCACCATATTTGATTCCACCTCCACCGCCCGAATGCCTAACACCTCTCTCATACACAATCATCCCACGAGAAATACTTAAAAAATATTCTTTCGTGCCACCTAGCAAAAATTTGAATATCAATAGTCGATCAACCAGGAGAGTGCCGCAATACTAGCAAAGTACCCATAAATCAAAACACACTGCCCCTTTTGAAATATACACTCTCATCAAGATATACCAGATAGTAATATCATTTACCTAGTTATCGAAAACCGTTCATGATGCATAAGAATTTATGTCCTTCCCTTCAAAACTGAACTATGACCTTGTACATGAAAATCCTATTCCCGCACAACACAGCACATCTATTATGCCATCATGTGACAAGCATAAGAATTCCATTATCAACTCCGAGTCACTAGCAAATTACAAACCTTATTAGTCAGAAACCTCTTTCTTGCTTATTTCTAGGAGAAAATCATAACACACAACACATTCCGTACATCGGTAGAAAATATCCGGTTCAAACCATGGTAGAACCCATCATGAACACTTTGAAATCCATTTGCACATAACCAAGATATCTGAATTGAATTCCTCTAACTCCACCAAGCCACACAAGTTGCCAAATTTGAGAGCATTGCCACGAAACACCTATATATACTAGCCACATCATAAGTACCCAAAGAACCGATCATACCCATTACTGTGCTAACCCANATTCCGTACATATATAAAATATCCGGTTCAAACCATGGTAGAACCCATCATGAACACTTTGAAATCCATTTGCACATAACCAAGATATCTGAATTGAATTCCTCTAACTCCACCAAGCCACACAAGTTGCCAAATTTGAGAGCATTGCCACGAAACACCTATATATACTAGCCACATCATAAGTACCCAAAGAACCGATCATACCCATTACTGTGCTAACCCAACCTACTACCAAGCTGTCCTATTTCTTCAAGTTCTTTCTAAATTTCCTTCAAATTGCTACTTTTTCCTTGTTAGACCACTACTATCCTTAACTAAAACTTACCCCACGAATTCTAGCATAGAATCACGCCACCCTAAGGCTTATAAGCCGCCAAATTCCCTTTTTATGTATCCCAAAGGTTCCCAACCAAAAATGCTTACTCCAAAGAGACTTTATGTGAACCTAAAATTGTTTCCTTCACCTTCTTGATACTGAAATGCATAATTCACAATGATATAAGATGCCACGAGTCTCAACACTGTTCAATGCAACTCCTAATTTTCTAGCCATATTTATAAATTTTGAATCCATTAAAACCATCCTCGAGAGTCATCCACTCTACTCAAATCTTGAATTAACCGACCAAACGGACCGAAACGACTTGTGCCCCATTATCACACCAACACCCAAGGGAATAAAGAGTAACCCACACTTCTACGCAACCGAGCAAATTCCCGCTCCATGTACACTACATTCTCTGTGAATAACCACTCAATTATTTTATGGTCCTCCTATAACCATGTAGTGTAATACAACTTGTGTCCAGAAATTCCTTTACCCGAGTCATCCTTGATCTCGACCTCTGTAAGTCATAACTGATTCACCGGTATACCCCAAACCGAAACTAATATGACCCATAACCGTGCAATCAACTCGTCGATAGTAGACTCCCCCACTTAGCCTTAAGCTGCAATTATATAAAATTAGAACCCATAAGGATTTCTCCTTCTCAATTGCCAAGGTCTCGCACCGTTAACCTGCCAGACTTATCGAAGTCTTTTATTAAGACTTTCATGAACATTCTAAATCTCTATCAACAATCACACACGCGACGTCCTACTGGGTAGCAAGTAATATTACTCGCAAAAGCTTTATCAACATCACGCCACCGCTAGCTGCACACATGAGAAAACCCACATGTGGAATTCCTTATTGACATCTTCCAATGACACCACACTGAGTGCAACGACCACTAAATCCGTAAATTCTCCTGAGTTCATGTTCGCCCACCATTTGTATAAGTCTGCACTTTCCCTATTGACATCAACTGTATGTCAACAATACCTTCCAAACTCAAGTCATATTGCACCTGACACGATAATCAGATCTTCACGCCTCTATTCATTTCAAACACACACCTTTCTGCCATATTCAATTTTCCTTTGTACACTAACCATCACTCTAAATATAGTCTGTAGGCCGATTCACATACTAACATGATTCCAAACCATTTTACACTTTCTCAAGGCGCACGACTACCCTACTAGTGAATTCATATGCTAATCTGCCACTCTTACTTTGGTTAAATCATCTCCTTTAAGAAACTTCTCAACCTATACTTCTCCTACTTGACCTGCTAGTACGTCAACCACCGCGAAACACTTCCCGTCATGTCTTCCCTCATACTTTGCTACCCAACTGCTGCATCAAATCGAAATGTATCGCTGTCGCACCTGAACCAATAAAATGTTACCGACTCTAAGTCTCTTCGAAGATCATCTTTCTCGAGCCATCAACATCAAAAATACCCATTCGCAACCACAATTACTACACAATCACTTACTCTTCTTGTGTCCAAACTCATTGACAAGACATGAGATTTTAATTTGCCCCAAAATTTAACAACGTTAAAGATCCTTCAAAACATTCACACTCGAGACTGTACGTCACATCAAAATGAAAATCAAGCGGCTAATGGACTTCCTTTACATTTCAAGGAAACACTTCTCGTCATATTCAAATCATATTAACACATCCCGCAGTTACATCATACTCATCACAAAGCCATTTACCGCTCATCGAGCCACAAATTCCACTCGTATGGGCATTACCGAACATATGAATCCAAATGTACAGGTTACAACTAAATCTACCGAGCCAAAACTACGGTTTAAACCTAGTCTCAAGTCCTCCAGACTAACCCATCATAAAAACACATAATACACATCTCGAACCTCGTTTATAGAATCACAAGACGGTAATGCACAACTGATACCGAGCGCTCAAATGCGAATACGAATGCGTGGAAGGAATTGAAAGAGTTATGTTTCAAGTTGAATCAATTTCGCACGATAGAATACAAGAAAGTGGAATTTTCCTAAAGGTTTTGCAGCCTCTCAAAGATAAGTACAGATGTCTCTATACCGATCCGCAAGACTCTACTAAACCCGCTCATGACTCGTGAGACCTATGTAACCTAGGCTCTGATACCAATTTGTCACGACCCAAACAAACCCCTGTCGTTATGGCGCCTATCATGGAACTAGGCAAGGCGAATCATTTCCAAAACAAACCGATATTTTCATTTCAAAGATAATTTCATTGCTATTTAACATAAAAACCTTCGCAAAGGAGTTCAAATCAAAACAAAAGTGCGGAAACGAAAAGCCCGATATCGGGGTGTCACTAGTCATGAGCATCTACTACAATATGTCTAACAATATCAAGGCTAACTCAACCTGGGAAATAGCTAAATACAACTAGAGGAATATAAGAAGGATAAGAGATGGGGTTGCGGTCGCCAAGCAGCTACCTTACTATCACCAAGAAAAACTGCAACCAAAATAATCAACAACTGCTACCGTGTCCAGCTACACGTGGATCTGCACACAAGGTGCAAAGAGTAACGTGAGTACGGTAACTCAGTAAGTAACAACAATAAATAATGACTGAGCAGTAGCGACAAGCAATAAAGCATATAACGTTCATATCGGGAAATCTCAGTAAAATACCACATGCTTTAAAAATCAGGATTTGAATCAAAATATCTCGTTTAAACCCAGATCCGGTAAAAAAAATCATTTAAAGATATTTTTCAACATCTTTCAAACAAAGGCTCAATGAAAAGGTGAGCAAAAATGATGAAATCATAAACAGCCCCTCGGGCAAAACATCACTCATATACAGCCCCTCGGGCAAACCTCACAATCACTCGTGCCACTCAGGCATACCTCATAATCACTCTTGCCACTCGGGCATACCTCACAATCACTCATGCCTCCCAGTCATTCATCACTCGGCACTCGGCACTCTCACTTAGTAGGTACCTGCGCTCACTGGGAGTGTGTACAGACTCCGGAGGGGCTCCTTCAGCCAAGCGTTATATCAAGCCAAATCATGGCATAAATCACTCAGGCCCTCAGCCTATATCAAACATTCTGCGCGCGTGCAGCCCGATCCCATAAATATGCAACATGTTGCGGCGTGTAGCCCGATCCCATAAATATCCTCACAAATCAGGCCCTCTGCCTCACTCAGTCATAAACCTCTCAAGCCACTCGGGCATTTAAGTAAAACAGGGCATTCGGCCCAAAAGATTTATATGTATCAAAATAGAGTCATAAAACTGAGTTATGCGATAAACAAGTATAAACATGACTGAGTATAGATTTCAATCAAAAAGAATGAGAAGATAGTAAGTAAAGGCCCCTAAGGGTCCAAACAGCACTGGTACAAGGCCCAAACATGGCATTCAGCCCAATTTACAGAAACTCCTTCTAAAACATATAAGTATCATATAGTTTCAACGAAGTATGCAACTTTAAAGTTTCTACGGGACGGACCAAGTCATAATCCCCAACAGTGCACGCCCACACGCCTGTCACCTAGCATGTGCATCACTAAACGTAGTAGAATAATACCAAATTCGGGGTTTCGTACCCTCAGGACTAGATTTACAATCGTTACTTACCTCAAACCGATCAAATCTCTAACCCGCAATGCTCTTGTCTCTCGACTCAGCCTCTAAATTCTTCAAATCTATTTACAATTAGTACAATACCATCACTATACGCTAATGGAATGAATTACACAAGAAAAACTATCAAATTAGACCAAAACCCGAAATTGGCTCAAACCCGGTCCCCGGGCCCACATCTCGAAATCCGAGTCTAACCATACCAAATTCATCAAAATCCGACATCGTTTGGTCCTTCAAATCCTTACATTAAACTCTTAAAAATTCCAAGCCCTAACCCCTTATTTTCACTAATTATAATGATTAAACAACAGAAAATCACCATGTATACAAGTATTAGGGCTCAAGAAACTTACCTCACTGATAGCCCTTGAATCACCTTTCGAAAATCACTCCAAAAGCTCCAAAAACCGACTTGCAAATGGTGGAAATGAACAAAAATTCACGTAGTGCTATCTATACATTCTGCCCAAATTTTCGCACCTGCGGCCTATTCCACGCGCCTGTGGTAAACAATCCTCGCACCTGCGAGAATCCCTTAACTCGCAGCCTCCGCACCTCCGCCCAAGTCTCGCACCTGCGGGCTCGCAGGTGCGTCCAAATCTTCCGCGCCTACGCTCCAACCTTGGCCTCTAATTTTCCGCATTTGCGCTTCAAATTCTCCCGCTTGCGGTAGTGCACCTGCACATTTCCTTCCGCTTTTGCGAAGCCTACCAAGCACCCTATTTTCCACATCTGCGGACTCTCCTTGCGTACCAGCAACCTCGCACCTGCGACTCCTCCTTCCGCAAGTGCGGAAATAGCAGTAGCAGCAACTTCGGCTGCATTTTCCAACTTCTATAAATTCGTTAACCACCCGGAATCAACTCGAGGCCCTCGGGACCTTAACCAAAAATACCAACAAGTCATATATCAACATACAAACTTAGTCGAACCTTCGAATCACTCAAAACAACATCAAATCACCGAATTACCCTAGGATTCAAGCCTAAGAACTTCTAAATTTCCAAATTCGGCAATCGATGCTGAAACCAAAAAAACCATGTCCGAATGACCTCAAATGTTAGACACTCACAAATTATGCTACGAACCCATTCCCACTTCCGGAATTCCATTTCAACCCCGATATCAAATTTTTCACTGCCGACCAAAAATCGCAAAATTTCCAATTTTGCCAATTCAAGCCTAATTCTACCACAGACCTCCAAATCACATTCCGGACGCACTCCTAAGTCCAAAATCACCTAACAGAGCTAACGGAACTATCAGAATTCAAATCCAAAATAGTTTATACATAGGTCAACATCCGGTTGTCTTTTCCAACTTAAGGTTCTATATAAAAGACGGTGTGTCTCATTCCACTCCGAAACCACTCCGGGCCCGAACCAACTAGCCCGGTATATCATAATATAACTTAAGAGCATAAAGGAAATAGAAATGGGGGAAATGCTATAACTCTCGAAATGACCGACTGGGTCGTTACACAGCAGGCCATAATTGCTTTATATCTATTATTACTATTATGGATCGGGTTGCACGCCACATCATGCCTTATTGGCTATTTATGGGATCGGAATGCACACCGCAGCAGGCCATATTCGCTTTATATCTATTATTATTGTTATTATTAATATTAATATTATTATTATTATTATGGATTGGGATGTACGCCGTAGCAGACCGTATTGGCTTATTTATTATTATGGATCATGCTGCACGCCAAAGTAGGCCATATTGGATTTATATTAGCGCTTGGATCTGCCTCCGGAGTCTAACATACCAGTAGTGAGCGCAGGTATCGTAAAGTGCTGAGTGATTCAGAGTGTTGAGTGACGGAGTGTGCTGAGTGATTGAGAGTGCTGAGTTATTGAGGGTGATGCATTACATTTGACATGCATATTTGACATGTAGGCATAGAGATTTGACATTCCTCATGCTAGTTGTACTTGGCACATTTATCAGCGTTGAGTGTAAATTGTTGAACTCAAAACAAGCCTAAATTCATGTACTGTGTATGAGCCGATTATGGAAGTCCTATGAATTATCACTGTCATTATCTTATTATATCTGTGTTTCCATTATTTGATTCAGACTATATCTTCTCTTTTGTTGAAAGGTTTGGGAAAACAAACCATAGTTTTTCTGATATACCCTTATGTTTCAGTGATTTTGGTGAAAGATATGGTGTCACAACCCAAACCGATGGGCCATGAGGAGTGCCCGAGTCCTACCCATCGAATACCCCTAAGCATACATCTAAGATATAAACATGAAATAAGTGTAGGTCATGCATAACGTCTGGCAATAAACTACTGAATCATGTGAATAACATATGCGAGCAAACATGCCCAAAAGACATATATATATATATATATAGGGAATACAGTAGGGCGCGCCGACAAGGCCACATACTATCCAACTATACATGACTATCTACAAACCATTAATAGAGTGTACAATTGCATAAAGGATGGGACTTGGCCTCGTGATACCCATATATGTATACAAAAGTATTGTACCAAAACCCAATACAACTTCGGATCAAATAGAGCACACCAACTCTTGCTGAGAAAGGAACCTAAGAAGGGGGCCGTCAGCCTACTACCTGCACCTGCGGGCATGAAACGCAGGCCCCCAGAGGCAATAGGGGCGTCAGCGCAAACAAATGGTGGCACTTGTCTGATGACCGGGAAATAAACATGCTTAAAGCGGCAGATCTCACTGTGAGAGTTTGAACTTCTTTCACGCTTGAAAGCTGGTTCGGGATGTCCTCGATGGCTTTGATATTATTGGGATTCAACTCGATCCCCGTTTGTGATACTAGAAATTCTAAGAATTTGCCGGAACTGACCCTGAACGCGCACTTCTCGGGGTTAGGCTTCCTTAAGATATCAAAAGTTTCTTGCAAATGTTTATGATGATCACCTGCAATCAAGGACTTAACAAACATATCGTCTATATAAACTTCCAGTGTTTTTCCTATATGTTTTTCAAACATCTTGTTTACGAGCCGTTGGTAAGTGCCTCCGGCATTATTTATTCCTAAGGACATCATATTATAGCAATATGTGCTGAAATTCGTTATGAACTAAATCTTTTCCTGATCTTCCGGGTTCATCTTAATTAGGTTGTACCCAAAATAAGCATCGAACAAACTCATTAACGTGTGCCCGGCCGTCGCATCAATCATTTGATCGATGTTTAGTAGTGGGAATGAAACTTTTGAGCAGGTCTTATTTAAATCCTTATAATCTATACACATGCGGAATTTATTGTTCTTCTTAAGAACTACTACTACATTAGCTAGCCAATATAGATATTTTACCTCTCACATCAAACCGATATCAAGTAGGCGAGTTACCTCTTCTTTGACGAATTTATTCCTGGCATCCGCAATAGGGCGTTTCTTTTGTCTTACCGGTGGGATGTTGGGATACAAGCTTAGCTTGTGTAGGACCACTTCCATCGGGATACCTGTCATGTTTGTATGCGACCTCGCAAAACAATCAGTGTTATATTTAAAAAATTCAATAAAGCCAGATCTGAGCTGAGGATGCAGTCCGGTCCACAAGTGGAATTTCCTTTCCAAGAACTTTTCAAAAAATGCAACTTGTTCGAGCTCTTCCGCTGTGGCTGCATCCGTCTCTTCTGGTACCTAGAAATACCTTGGCATCTGATAAGATTTCTGCGCTTCTTCCCCCTGGCTAACTTCATTCAATTCAAGAGCGGGCGCCGGTTCCTGTAGTTGCTATGTCGCATACTCCTTCCCTTATCAGTTTGATTCCTTCGGGTGGTGGGAATTTCAAGAACTGGTGCTACGTTGATTGTACAACCCTCATCTTGTCTAACCATGGTCTTCCCAGAATAATATTATATCCCATATCACCATCCACCACTTCAAAAAGAGTCGTCTTCATCTCTCTTTTGGTGATGCTTTCGGTGAGTTGGCTTGCTCCAATACCCTCCAATAACAACAACATACCCAGTAAAATCCCACTAGTGGGGTCTGGGGAGGGTAGAGTGAACGCAGTCATTACCCGTACCCAGAAAGGGTAGAGAGACTGTTTTTGGGAACCCTCGGCTCAACAGAAGAGACAATAATATCATAAAAGAAACAAAATAAAAAGTATGTAACAATGAAAGAAGCCAGAAAGGTAATAACAACATCATAAGAGACAACAAATAGGTGAAAGGGCAATAACACAAAACTATGCAAAACAACAAAATAATGTGAGCACAACATACACTACTAACAAACCTAGACAAAACTCTATCAGACTACCCGTTACAAAGAGGAAAAAACTCTTCACTACCCCCTAGCCTACAACCCTAATGCTCGACCTCCACACGTTCCTATCAAGAACAATGTCCTCATAAATCTGAAGCCACGCCATGTCCTGCCTGATCACCTCACCCCAATACTTCTTAGACCACCCTCTACCTTTTCTCGTACCTGCCAAAGCCAACCACTCGCACCTCCTAACCGGGGCATCTATGCTTCTCCTTCGCACGTGCCCGAACCACCTAAACCTTGCTTCCCCCATCTTGTCGTCCACGGGAGCAATGCCTACCCTCTATCGAATATCTTCATTCCTTATCTTATCCAGTTAAGTATGCCCGCACATCCATCGCAACATCCTCATTTCGGCTACTTTTATCTTCTGGATATATGAATTCTTCACTAGCCAACACTCAACCCCAAACAATATAGCGGGTCTAACCACCGCTCTGTTGAACTTACCTTTGAGTTTCGGTGGCACCTTCTTGTCACACAAGACTCCATATGCTAACCGTCATTTTATCCACCCCACCCCAATACGATGCATGAAATCCTTGTCTATTTCCCCATCTCCCTGGATAATTGACCCTAGGTACTTGAAACTTTCTCTCTTGGGGATGACTTGTGAGTTGACCCTCACTACGCTGTCTGCTTCCCCCGTCACACTGCTGAACTTACACTCCAGATATTCCGTCTTAGTCCTACTCAACTTGAAACCTTTGGAGTCCAGGCCTGCCTCCAAACCTCCAGTCTCTCATTAACGCCGCCTCGCATCTCATCGATCAGAACTATATCATCAGCGAACAATATACACCATGGCACCTCCTTTGAACATGGTATGTTAGAGCATCCATCACAAGGAAAATAAAAACAGGCTAAGCACAGATCCTTGGTGCAACCCCATAATTACCGAAAAAAGCTTTGAGTCACCTCCCGCATTCCTGACCTGAGTCTTAGCTCTATCGTACATATCCTTTATTGATCTAATGTATGCTCCAATACCCTCCATTGTATGATATTGGCTGAACTTATTGGATCCGCTAGAACGCATTTGATTTTAAAATCTAGTACATTTAAAGATATTACCAATGCATCATTGAGCGATAGCAACAATCCACCTGCGTCCTCCTCCGTGAAAGTGTTGTCGTCTTCAGCGACTTCCAAGAGTCTCTTGCTATGGGTTATTGATATCTTCATCTTTTTTTCTGCCGAGAAGGTGACCCCGTTGATCGCGTTCCCCCGATGATCAAGTTGATCATCTGGCGCGGGGGATCTTCTCCTATTTTTGAGGGTTCCACGTTATCACGGGTGCGACAGTAGTTGTTCTTGGCCCGGTCACTTAAGAATTCTCTGAGATGCCCATTCTTCACTAGTGTCACCACTTCTTCCTGTATATGTCGGCAGTCCCCAGTCCGATGGCCATTCGTCTCGTGGTACTCACACTACAAATTAGGATCTCTCTGGTTGGGATCGAACCTCATCAACTCCGTGAACCGTGCTTCTTTGATGTTTCTCATAGCTGAAACCAACACCACTACACTGATGTTGAATTTGTATTCTGATAGTCTGGGGTGAGAAGGATCCCGCATACCCGATGCTTGTTTGTCCAGCAATGATCTGTTGTTTCAACCGTGATCAGTTCTTTTATCGATAGCGAACCTATCTGTCGATAGAAAACCTCTGTCGCATCCTTCATCCCACCATGGCCCCTCAAAGACCATCTATTTGTGTCGAAATCATCTTTTGATTATTCTTTATTCTTCTTCCGTCCTTTTGCCGAAAACGGGAAGCCAACCTGATCATTTTTTATCCTTATCTTAGACTTGTACCGATTGTGTACATTCACCCAAGTCATCACTTGGAACTCAAGAAAGCTTTCCTTCAGTTTCTGGTAAGTGTCTGAACTTCACAGATTCAGACCCTTGGTGAATGCTTCAGCTGCCCATTCATCCGGAACACCCGGGAGCAACATCCTCTACTTTTGGAACCGGGTGACGAACTCCCATAGCAACTCCGATTCTCTTTGTGCAATTCTAAACATGTCGGCCTTTCGGTCCTGCACCTTTCTGGCCTCGGCATGGGCCTTAATAAAAAAGTCTGCGAGAATATCAAAGGAATGTATGGAATGCTTGGGTAACAGCGAATACCAAGTGAAGGCTCCCCTTGTGATAGTCTCTCTGAATATTTTAAGCAAACAGATTCAATATCTTGTGGAGCTAAATCGTTCCCCTTCACCGTCGTTGTATAGGTGGTGATATGCTCCTGTGGGTCTGATGTTCCATCATACTTTGGCACGTCGGGCATTTTAAAATGCTTCGGGATTAATTGTGGAGCCGCGCTTGGTTTGTACGGCAACTGAGTATACTTCTTTGAGTCTTACCCTTCAGCACCGGTGGTTCGCCCGGGATTTGGTCCATACGGGCATTCACTTCCCTCATAAACCGTAGGAGTTCACTCTTGAAGGGACCGTTCTCGTTGTTGGGGCGGATATCACTCCCCTCAGCCCCATCGGATCCAACCTTGCCCCTCGGGGTGTTTTTGTTGACCCTTTGCATTGCCTGATTCGCAGGAGCATCAGGAGGAACTAGACCTCATCCATTTGCACTATTGGAAGCCCCCGACAACGTCTACGTCAAATCCTTCATAACCTTATCCTGCTGCGTGAGATGGTCTAGAATGGCCGTCTGCTGCTCTAGTAGGACCCTTACCGCTTCAAGAACTTGCTCCTCTTCAGCATCATCAAGAGTCTCCTCCCAAACATTTCGTGAGTACCTCTTGTCATGGACCGGTGCTGCATCATTTTCCTCATTGCGGGTGTTACTGACTGAATCCTCGTGATGAGGCTGATCTCCTTAGGCCTCAAGATTGTGTGTGTTATTAACACTGTTATCTGCCATTTTCTATGATTTTTGCTAGGACAAATAATCAAAACACATTAGTAAAAGAGGCAAGGATCAACTTAATTACAAGGTTGTCTAGGCCCCACGTTGGGCGCCAAACCGTTTACCCGTAAAAAAAGGTACAGTTGAATTTATACGTGGTCTCTAGATAAGTAAATTAATTTGATCCTGAAATAATAAAATAATTGAAGTAATACGCAATACTTAGCCTTGAAGTGAAGATAAAATAGCAGAAATAGTAATTCCGGGAGCAGGGTTTCCAGGCACAACAACAATGTAATCAAGGAGTAAGAAGATAAAATTATATAAAGCTTTGAATCGATTGTAGCATAGGTTTGCCTGAAGATTCGTGTCCATTACAATGATAACAAAGCTCACTATTTATAGCTGCACCTAGGGAACAAGGTCCTAGGATCATACCCTTCTATAATATCAATTATGAGGGTCATTGAAGAAGGTGTAACGATGAGCATAAATAATAATTTTTCTGTAATGGGTTGTGGAATATTCTCCATTAAATGCTATCGGGAGGAGGGTATTTATTGCATCTTTAAAGTGTCATCCTTTCCGGTGACAAACAGGACAGTTGCCTTGGGTTTTTACTGTCCCCCGCGTTAGGCTCCACGTGTCACTCTCTTAAGCGGCCACTTAGCATAGCATATTTTACCCTATACAGTGTATTAATTTGTTAAGAATATAAAATCATTTACTACATGATTTTTTGTGTGGTGTAGTGTGACTTCGTTTCATGATGTTGAGTCGTTAGAAATTATTTTTTCGATGCCGTAATATATTTGGGACATTATGTATGCTGCCGTGGTAGATTTAGAGCATTGTGTATGCTGTCGTGGACTCGTTGAGGTATTTGGTTAATTTCCTTCATTGCCGCTATGGCAAGTCCTTAGTACAAATTATGTTGAGATAAATAGTGTTGTTGTTGAATATTTGTTTGGAACTTATTGAGTATAATATGGTGATATAATATTTGTGTATATTATATTTGTGCTCATTATGTGTTTGTATTTTCTAACACTTGTTCCATGAATATTTAAACTGGCAGATCGAGGATCTTGCTAGTTATATTTACGTATAACTTACTCCTTACTTGTATGTTCATGCAAATACTATTGTTGACGATAAAGCTAACAGTTGACGACGAACCTAGAATTGATCCAATTGTTGAGATGACCCACCCATAGAGTCTTTATTTATTTATATTTATTTCAATTTGGATTTGTGCACATAACTCTAAGCCTTTATGTAATTCTTTAGATGCTTTATGGTCCAATGTGAGAATTGGGCAAGAGTTTAAAATATGTATTTCGAGATATAAATCATTCATAATTAATTAGCGACCTGTTTGGATAGGTATTTAAATTACTAAATAATATAAATTAATGGTTAATGTATGAAAATTTGATTCGTCTACCGGATGACATGTGTTGGGTATTAGTCATGTCTAGGGATAGTTTGGGACATGACAATTCCGCTTGATTTATGACTGAAAATTGACACATATATACCATTGTTAACAATTATTGACAATGTTTTAGCCAAAAATTAGGCTTAGCAACTGTAGCTTAATCAAATTGGTACGGATAGACAAATTCTCCAAACTCGGCGAATATACAAGAGATCTTGGTGTTTTCGTGAAGTTTTTATGAGATCTTGGATATCCCGTCACCTTGTTTCTGGTTCATTAAAATTTAATAGACAAAGCATCTTACACTACAACAACAAGACCCAATGTATTCTCACAAGTGAGGTCTGGGGATGGTGAGATATATGCAACCTTACCCCTACCCTAGACGGGCAGGGCGAGATAAAGCATCTTAAACTGTTTATACTGATTTTATATTTTTGGGATGGACTTCCATGGGCATGGATCTTGATCGAATCATTTATTATATTTGGGATAGAGTTCCCTGGGCTGGATTGGCCTTGTACAATACTGTGTGACTGAATGTCAGTTATTATGTATATATATATATATATATGGGACGGATCTTCTCTGGGCTGGATTGGCCATATACAATACTGAGTGATTGAGTACTCTGAGAGTGTGAGTACATGAGTTCACCAATGTGCTGCATTGCATTAGACATGCATACTTGATATGTAGGCATAGAGAAGTATTTTTTATTCCCAAGCTGTCACGACCCAAAATTCTCACCTTCGGACCGTGATGGCGCCTAACATTTCACTTGCTAGACAAGCCAACGTTAGAATAATATTAACCAATTTTTAAATAATCTTTACATTATTAATAATCAAGGAAACAAAAGCGGAAGCAAAGTTTGAAATATAGTGAAATAATCCATAAATGCAATGGTGTCTAAATACCATCCTAGAATTGGTGTAACAAGTGCACGAGCTTCTAGAATAAATACAAATAAAGGTTTGAATAAAATAAAGCTGTCTGAAAATAAACACACAGTTAAAGTAAAATAGAGCGGGACTTCAGAACTATGGACGTCATGCAGTTATACCTCAAGTCTCCTCTGCTAGCTGAAATCTGAGCAAGTCTATGGTACGTCGCTGGGACCAACTCCGAAATCTGCACAAGAAGTGCAAAGTGTAGTATCAGTACAACCGACCCCATGTACTAGTAAGTGCTGAGCCTAACCTCGACGAAGTAGTGATGAGGCTAAGCTGGGTCACTTACATTACCTGTACTCAATATTAGTAACAACAACAAATAGAAGAAATAAATGAGGTAACTCATTCATAATAATTTAAGCCAACTCAGCAGTCATAACCAATTATCATTTCCATCAATTCTGTTGCAGCGTGCAACCCGCTCTCACAATACATTCACATTCGGTTCTGTTGCGGCGTACAACCCGCTTCTCCAATATATTCATTTTAATCAAGTCTATTGCGGCGTGCAACCCGATCGGCCAATATATAAATATGTATGTTGACTTTTAAATAAGTGTGTTGCGGCGTGCAACCCAATCCTCCAATATGGACTTTTTAATAAGACTGTTGCGGCGTACAACCCGCTCCTCCAACATTTTCATTTACCAATTCTTATAGAAGAAATTTCCCCAATAAATACAACAATTAATATAAAATTATAAGACAACAAGCATACAATTAATATGCAGTTTAATATTTAATATGCTAAATGTCAAATAACAATTAAGGCACATAATTCAAATAGCATGTAACAATTAATGCAGGAATTCAAGAATTAATATTTGACAAAGAATAGGAGAGAAACAATAATTATAATAATTAATTCATAATTTAAACAATTTATGATTTTTCAAGTAAGCAGGCAAACAATTAATTTGATAACGTATAGACACTCATCACCTCGCCTATACGTCGTTCACATACATTTCACATAACAAATAATTTAAGGGTTCTATTCCCTCAAGTCAAGGTTAACTACGACACTTACCTCGCTTTGTAAATTCCAATCAATTACTCGACCACAGCTTTTCCTTTTAAATTTGTCTCCAAAAGCTTCAAATCTATTCACAAACAATTCGATATACTCAATATGAATCATAGGAATTAATTCCATATGAATTTACAGATTTTTCGGATAAAAATCCGAAATTCATTAAAATATTCGGTAGTGGGACCCACATCTCAAATCCCATAAAAAATTACGAAATCCGAACACCCATTTCGAGACGAGTCCAACCATACAAAAATTATCCAATTCCGATGTCAAATGGACCTTCAAATCTTAACTTTTCGTTTTTGAAAGATTTTATAAAAATCCGATTTATTTTCCATCTAAATACGAAATAAACGATGAATATAGACATGGATTTGTGAAATATAATCACTTTTTGTTATAGAACACTTACCCAATTCAAAGTCGTGAACATCCTCCTTGAAATCGCCCAAATCCGAGACTTGAAACTCAAAAATGAGTAAAAATGGCTAAGACCCAATTTTATGTATTCTGCCCAACATTTTCGCATCTACGGGCTATAGTTTTGTACCTGCGGTCACGCATTTGCGAGAAAAATCTCGCATTTGCGAATTACGGCTACCAGGTGAGGTTCCGCATTTGCGGACATTGCTATCGCACCTGCGACGTCGCAGAAGCGACCAAACGACCGCAGAAGCGGTCTCTTCCGCATAAGCGATTCAGCCTTCGCAGAAGCGGTCGCACATTTGCGCCCCATTTCTCCGCAGAAGAGATGCAACTGGCCAGTGCCCAAGTCGTAGAAGCGACCAGCTTCTCGTAGATGCGGTTGCGAACCTGCGATCACCATTGCGCAGGTGCGATTACACCAGGTTCTGCCAAGAACCTGTTGCTTTCAACATGCTCTAAACAATCTGAATTTCATCCGAAACTCACCTCGGGACCTTATCCAAATATCCCAACAAGTTCCGTAACATAATACGGACTTACTCGGGGTCTCAAATCACATCAAATAACATCGAAATTGCAATTCACACCTTGATTCGGACTTTGGGTTTTAAACTTTTCAATTTGTACATTTTGTGCCAAAACATATTAAATGAATCCGGAATGACTTCAAATTTGGCACACAAGTCATAAATGACATAGCGGGGCTATTCAAATTTCCAGAATCGGATTCCGGCTCCGATATCAAAAAGTCGACCCCTTGGTCAAACATGGAAATCTTTAGCCTTTAAATTACTAGTTTCCATTAAATGGTCATAACTTGAGCTAGGGATCTCCAAATTAAATTCCGGGCATACGCCCAAGTCCCAAATCACGATACCGAGCTACCGAAACTGTCAAAACACTGATTCGGGCTTGTTTGCTAAAATATTGACCAAAATCAACTCAGTTGAGTTTCAAAGCTCTATTTCACATTTTAATCCATTTTTCACATGAAAACTTTTCGAAAACTTTTACGGACTGCGCACACAAGTCGAGGAATGATAAATGGTGCTTTTCGAGGTCTTAGAACACAGAATTACTTATTAAATTTAAATATGTCATTTTGGGTCATCATATTCTCCACCTCTAAAACAAGCGTTCGTCCTCGAACGGAGTTAGAAAAAGTACTTGAGCTGGAGAAAAGGTGTGGATATTTACTCCGCATGTCCGACTCGGTCTCCCAGGTAGATGCCTCTACTGGCTGACCTCTCCATTGCACCCGAACTGAAGGATAACTCTTAG
>AWOL01S0052809.1:8446-41700 GCA_000715115.1 Nicotiana otophora
GCCCTAGGTGTGCCTAACACTAGGGCCAAAACATCGTGTGGCCTATCCGAAACTCACCCGAGCCTTCGGGGCTCCAAACCAAACATGCACTCAAGTCTAAAAACATCATACAAACTTGCTCGCGCGATCAAACCGCCATAATAACACATAGAACTACGAATTAAGCACCAAATCAAATAAAATTCTCGAGAACACTTTAAAATTTATATCTTCTCAACTGAACGTCCGAATCACTTCAAATCAACTCTGTTTCTCACCAAATTTCACAGACGAGTCTTAAATATTATAATGAACATGTACCAAGATCCGGAACCAGAATACGGAGCCGGCACTAATAATGCCAAACATCAATTACCCCAATGTTTTTCCTTGAAAATATATCAAAATCGCCTTTCATCAAGCTCCAATTCGTCAAAAAATGCAAAATGGGACGAAGTCCCCTGTTTTTATAACTTACAGATCTATGAGGGAGCCCGATTTTGACAAGGAGCCTGATTATGAGAGAAGCCCAATTTTGACAAGGAGCCTGATTTTGACAGGGAGACCGATTTTGACAGGGAGTCCGATTTTGACAGTGAGCCCGATTTTGACAGGGAGCTCGATTTTGACAGGGAGCCTAATTTTTACAGGGAGTCTGATTTTGACAAGGAGTCCGATTTTGACAGCATTTCCAGCAGAAAAATTGCAACAGCTTTTGTAGCAACTAAGTCCCACTTTTGATCCGTTAACCACCCGAAACTCACATGAGGCCCTCGGGATCTCAACCCAATACACCAACAAGTCCTAAAACATCATACGAACTTATTTGAAACCTCAAATCAAACAATGCTAAAATCAAAAATAACACCTCAATTCAAGCTTAATGAAACTCAAGAATTTTCAACTTCTACATTCGATGTCGAAACCTATCAAATCAAGTCCGATTGACTTCAAATTTTGCACACAAGTCACAAATGGCATAACGGAGCTGTAAAAATTTTCAGACTTGGATTCCGACCCCGATATCAAAAAGTCAACTCCCCGGTCAAACTTCCAAACTTAAATTCCTATTTTAGCCATTTCAAGCCTAATTTCACTGCGGACTTCCAAATACAATTTTGATCACGCTCATAAGTCCAAAATCACCATACGAAGCTATTGGAACCATCAAAATTCTATTCCAGGGTCGTTTGCACATAATTCGATATCCGGTCACTATTTAAACTTATACTTTTAATTGTTCATCAAAATTCCATATCTCGGGATAGGGACCTCAGAATTTGATTCCGGGCATACGCCCAAGTCCCAAATCACGATACGGACCTACCGAAATTATCAAAACACTGATCCGAGTCAGTTTGCTCCAAAATGTTGACCAAAGTCAACTCAGTTGAGTTTTAAAGCTCTAATTCACATTTTAATCCATTTTCACCTAAATACCTTCCGAAACATCTTACGAACTACGCACGCAAGTCGATGGATGATAAATAGTGCTTTTCGAGGTCTTAGAACACATAATTAATTATTAAATTTAAAGATGACATTTTGAGTCATCACATTCTCCACCTCTAAAACAAATGTTCGTCCTCGAATGGAGTTAGAAAAAGTACCTGAGTCGGTGAATAAGTGTGGATAACAGCTGCGCATATCATGCTCGGTCTCCCAAGTCGCCTCTTCGGCCGGATGACCCCTCCACTGAACCTTCACGGAAGCAATGTTCTTTGACTTCAGCTTTCGAACCTGCCTATCTAAAATAGCCACTTGTTCCTCAACATAAGATAGATCCTTATCCAACTGAACCGAACTAAGGTCTAACACATGAGACGGATCGCCGTGATATTTCCGAAGCATAGAAACATGGAATACCAAATGAACTGCAGAGAGACTATGTGATAGTGCAAGTCTGTAAGCCACCTCTCAAACTCTCTCAAGAATCTCAAAATTCCCAATATACCTAGAGCTCAACTTTCCCTTTTTCCCGAACCTCATCACACCCTTCATAGGCGAAATCCGGAGCAATACCCGCTCACTAACCATGAATGCAACATCACGAACCTTCCGATCTACATAACTCTTTTGTCTAGATTGGGTTGTATGAAGCCGATCCTGAATCAACTTAACCTTTTCCAAGGCATCCTGAACCAAGTCTGTACCCAATAGTCTAGCCTCCCCCGGTTCAAACCAACCCATTGGAGACTGGCACCGCCTACCATACAAGGCCTCATACAGAGCCATCTGAATGCTCGACTGATAACTGTTGTTGTAAGAAAACTCCGCAAGTGGGTAAGAATTGATCCCAAGTACCCCCAAAATCTATCACACACGCACGAAGCATATCTTCCAGTATCTGAATAGTGCGCTCAGACTGCCCATCCGTCTGAGGGTGAAATGATGTATTCAACTCTACCCGAGTACCCAACTCACATTGTACTGCCCTCCAGAACCGTGATGTAAACTACGTACCCCATTCAGAGATGATAGATACTCGTACGCCGTGAAGTCTGACAATCTCACGAATATAGATTCAAGCCAACTGCTCGGAAGAGTAGGTAGTCATCACAAGAATGAAATGAGTTGACTTGGTCAATCTATCCACAATCATCCAAGCTGCATCGAACTTCCTTTGAGTCCGTGGGAGCCCAAAAACGAAATCCATAGTGATCCTCTCCCATTTCCATTATGGAATCTCTAACTTCTTAAGCAATTCACCCGGTCGCTGATGCTCATATTTCACATGTTGACAATTTATACACCAAGCTACATACTCCACTATGTCTTTCTTTATCCGCCTCCACCAATAGTGTTGTCTCAAGTCCTGATACATCTTTGCAGCACCCGGATGAATGGAGTACTGTGAAATGTGAGCCTCCTAGAGAATCAACTCACGTAAGCCATCTACATTGGGTACGCATAGCATGCCCTGCATTCGTAGTACACTGGCATCTCCAATAGTGACTTCCTTGGCATCACCGTGCTGAACTGTATCTTTAAGGACAAGCAAATGGGGATCATCATACTGACGCTCCATGATACGATCATAAAGAGAAGACTAAGAACAACACAAGCCAAAACTCGGCTCGGCTTGAAAACATCCAATCTGACAAATTGGTTGGCCAAGGCCTGAACATCCAAAGCTAAAGGCGTCTCTGCTACCGGTAAATATACTAAGCTACCCAAACTCTCCGCCTTACGACTCAAGGCATCGGCCACTACATTGGCCTTCCCAGGATGATAGAGAATGATGATATCATAATCCTTAAGCAACTCCAACCACCTCCGCTGCCGCAAATTAAGATTCTTCTATTTAAACAGATGTTGTAGACTTCGATGATCGGTGTAGACCTTGCAATGGACACTGTACAAATAATGCCGCAAATCTTCAAGGCATGAACAATAGCTGCTAACTCAAGGTCATGTACAGGATAATTCTTCTCATACACCTTTAACTGTCTGGACACATAGGCAATCACCCTACCGTCTTGCATTAACACTGCACTGAGACCAATACGTGATGCATCACAATACACAGTATAAGCCCCTGAACCTGTAGGTAATACCAATACTGGGGAAGTAGTCAAAGTTGTCTTGAGCTTTTGGAAGCTCTCCTCACATTCTTCGGTCCACCTGAATGGAGCACCCTTCTGGGTCAATTTGGTCATAAATGCAGTAATAGAAGAGAAACCCTTTACAAATTGGCGATAATACCCTGAAAACCAAGGAAACTCCGAATTTTCGTAGCTGAGGACGGTCTGGACCAACTCTGCACTGCTTTAATTTTCTTTGCATCTACCTTGATCACCTAGCACAAAACCATATCACTGGGCCATGCGATATGGTGGAATAGAAATGGGTTGAGTACCCGGTAATAAATCAATGACAAAGTCAATATCCCTGTCGGGTGGCATACCCGGAAGATTTGCAATACATCAGGAAAATCCATTACTACAGGAACTAACTACATAGTAGGGGTATCAATACTAACATCTCTCACATAGGCCAGATACGCATCATACCCCTTCTCAACCATTCGTTGAGCTTTAAGAAATGAAACAACCCTGCTAGGAACATGATCTGAGGTACCTCTCCACTCTAGCCGTGGTAGACCTGGCATAGCCAATGTCACCGTCTTGGCGTAACAATCAAGAATAGCGTGATAGGGCGATAACCATTCCATGCCCAAAATAATATCGAAATCTACCATACTGAGCAATAATAAATCAGCTATGGTCTTAAAACCGCTGATAACAATTAAACACGACCGATACACGCTGTCCACAATAATAGATTCACCCACGGGTGTAGATACATAAACAGAAGAACTCAAGGAATCACGTGATACGCCCAAATACGAGGAAAAATAATATGACACATAAGAATAAGTGGAGCCTGGATCAAATAAGACTGATGCATCTTTATGACATACCGGAATAATACCTGTGATAACAGAATCGGATGAAACGGCATCTGTCCTAGTAGGAAGGGCATAATATCTGGCCTGGCCTCCCCTTCTAGGGCGACCTCTACCTGTACGACCTCCACCTCTAGCTGGTTGTGCAGGTGGAGTGGCAACTGGTGCAATAATCATGGCATGAGAAGCCTAAGGGCCTTGTGGAATTGGTGGGGCCTGAGAAATCTATGGAGGTGCACCCCTCATAAATATGGGGCAATCTCTCATAATATGACGAGTGTCACCACACTCAAAACAAGCCCTCGGAGGACGTGGCTGCTGAGACTGGCTCGGGCCTGATCGAATAGACTGCCCACTGAAAGCACCCTGTACAGGAGGTACAGTAGACATTGGCGGTGCATAATATGGAACATGAGGTTTGGGGGTAGCCGGAATACCACTGGAAGCTGGAATTGCTGAATGAATAGGACGACTCACATAACCTCTACCATGACGGGCTTCCCTCAGGTGCCAGAATCTTGGGGTCTCTTAGCTTCCCTCTCCTGAGTTCGCATACCTTCCAATATCCTAGAAATTGACACCACATATTGGTATGTGATGTCCGTCTCTAGCACTCGGGCCATACTGTATCTGATACTAGGGTGGAGACCCTCAATAAATCTATGAACCCGCTCTCGAACAGTAGAAACTAAGGCTGGTGCATACCTAGCCAAATCACTAAATCGGACCGCATATTCTGACACGGTGATAGAACCCTGGCGCAGCTGCTTAAACTCTGCGCGCCATGCATCTCTAAGACTCTAAGGAACATACTCCCTTAAGAACATATCTGAAAATTGAGTCCAAGTAAGTGAAGCTACCTCAGTCGGACTATCCAACTCATATGCCCGCCACCACTGGTAGGCTGCTCCTCTAAACTGGAATGTCATGAAAGAAACCCCACTGGAATCCACAATACCTATAGTACGAAGGATACTATGATATTCCTCCAGAAAACCCTGAGCATCCTCTGAAGCTAAACCGCTGAAAGTGGGAGGGTGGTACTTCTTATACCTCTCGAGCCTGAGTTGCTCCCCCTATGAAACTGTTGTCCTAATCTCAGGCTGAATTGGGACAACTGGCTGCACTAGTATAACCTTTGGGGCATGGTCAACTTGGGCCCGTGGCTCTGGAGTACGGGCGGCGGGAGTAGCCTGAGATGTGGCAGGAGCAAGTGGAATTAACCCTGCCTGAGCTAAAGTGCCAAACATGCTCAAAACCTGGGCAAGAATCTCCTGAAGTGCAGGAGTAGTAACGGGCGTCGCAGGTGCCTGCTCTCTAACTGAAGCTACTGGTGGCTCTAGTGCAGCAACTCGTGCAGGTACTCTAGATGTACCACGTGGTCTTCCTCGGCCTCTGGTTCGGCCTCTACCCCGACCCCGGCCTCTTGCGGCTCCAACAGGGGGCGCGGGTGTCTGATCATCGAATCCAGTTGTGCGTGTCCTCACCATCTATGAGAGAATAGAAAAATAATTGTTTAGAACTTTGAAATCAACAAAGGCGCACGATAAGGAATCAAAGAAGTGAATATTTCCTAACAGTTCCATAGCCTCTCGAAGATAAGTACATACGTCTCTGTACTGATCCGCAGGACTCTACTAAACCTGTTTGTGACTCATAACACCTATGAACCTAGAGCTCTGATACCAACTTGTCACTTACCCCAAATTCGCTCTATACGATGTCGTGATGGCACCTAGTCTCTAAGACTAGGTAAGCCTATCAATGCGGAATAATAATAAATATCTGAAATAAATAAACTTCAATTCAAACAATTTCAACTCCCAATACCCGATAGAAATTAGTCACAAGCTTCTAAAAATTTATTCTCCATGTATCTATACATCAGAGTCTAAAATAAATAAGGGAGACAACATAGTAAGATAGAAGGGGACTCCACAGTCTGCGGACGCTGGCAGATATACCTCGAAGTCTCCTCGCACAATTAGTTTACTGATGCCTGGTCTGATAAGATATACCTGCATCTGCACAAAAAGATGTGCATAAGCGTAGTATGAGTACACCACAACGGTACCCAGTAAGTGACAAGCCTAAACTCGGTAGAGTAGTGATAAGGTCATGTCAGGCCCTACTGGAGAATAAATAATGACATGGTAAAATGTTTAAACAATATAATAAGATAAAATAACAATAAAAATAAATCAAGTAGTATGTCACATTTAATTACACCAAATAATGGCAATTAATATCTCGTGGAAACAAAACAAAATTTCCTTTCAACTTCAAGAAAATCACAACAAATAATCAAAGGCAACTGCAGCCATAAATCAATATCAACAAGGGCACTCCCTAGGTACCACCTCGTAGTCCCAAATCATAAATAAATTCACAATATCTCATTTCCTTATCTCACCACGGGAACCTTCACAATTTATTTGAAAGAAAATATTTTTTCCGAAATAGCATCCCGCATTTTAGCCATTCTTATCACACCGCATGACTTCTAGTAGTTCCCCTACTAGCCACGTGTATCAAGCCACCCTTATCTCACCGCATGCATTTCAATACCCAGACCTTATACCACCACATGCGTATCAATATCACAATATATCACAATTTGCACCTCAAGTGCTCAAATAATTTAACTTGCCAAAATAATTCAACAACAATATTTTTTCACAATAAACCGCTCACAACTCATGCCAAAATAAATCATCAATAATATTTTTCCACAATAAAGAGCTCACGGCTCCATCACAATGAGTACGAAAATCTTATAAAAATATTCAGGAATAAATAATTCAGGAAAATAATATTTTAAAATCTTTAATACGTTGCTTCAATATCAAATTTAAAAATGTCAAATACTTCATATTAATAATATTTAATTTAAAGAAAATCAACCTTCAAATAATGCACAAAATAAAAGAAATCAAGTTCAACCAAGCAGGTAAAATAATTAGCAGGAAAAGGTCAAACAAATTTAAGGTATATATTTCAGATCAATGATAAGAATATAACAAGAAAAATAATTTAGCAAATGCGCAATAATGATCTACACAATTTTAAAATATAATCTTTTACATTTAGCCCGTGTACACACTCGTCACCTCGTGTATACGACTTTCAACATATTTCAATAATCACATCAATACCAATCCTAGGGAAAATTTCCCCCACACAAGGTTAGACAAGTCACTTACCTCGACTTGCTCCAATTTAATCAAGTATTATGCTTTTTCCTCGATTTCCTAACTCCGATCGACTCGTATCTAGTCATAATTAATTCGATACAATCAACAAAAATTATAGGAATCAATTTCATAAGAAAATATTATATTTTTCAATATAATCCGAAATTAGCTCAAAAATCGCATGTGGGTTCACGTCTCAGAATCCGGCGAAACTCACAAAATCCGATAACCCATTCAATTATGAGTCCAACCATATCACTTTCACTCAAATCCGACTCCGGATCGATACCGAAATCTCAAATATTCGTTTCTATGAGATTTCTAAAAGTTTCTCAAATTTCTATCTCAAAACACTAATTAAATGGTGAAAATAATAATATATTCGTGTATATTGACCAAATCCGAGTTAGAATCACTTACCCCAATATGTTTCAACAACAACAACAACAACCTAGTGTAATCCCACTAGTGGGGTCTGGGGAGGGTAGTGTGTACGCAGACCTTACCCCTACCTTGGGGTAGAGAGGCTGTTTCCAAATGACCCTCGGCATCCTTCCCTCCAAGAAATCCCCACCTTACTCTTGGAGTGACTCGAACTCACGGAGGGTGCTTACCATCAGAGCAACTCACCTTGTCCCAAACCCCAATGTTTTTCCTTGAAAATATATCAAAATCATCTCTTCTCGAGCTCCAATTCGTCAAAAAATGCAAATGGGACGAAGTCCCCTATTTTTATAACTTACAGATTTGTCAGGAAACCCGATTTTGACAGGGAGCCCGATTTTGACAGCATTTCGAGCAGAAAAATTGCAACAACATTTGTAGCAGCTAAGTCCCACTTTTGATCCGTTAACCACCCGAAACTCACCTGAGGCCCTCGGGACCTCAACCCAATACACCAACAAGTCCTAAAATATCATACGAACTTATTTGAGACCTCAAATCAAACAATGCTAAAATCACAAATCACACCCCAATTCAAGCTTAATGAAACTCAAGAATTTCCAACTTTTACATTCGATGTCGAAACCTATCAAATCAAGTCCGATTGACCTCAAATTTTGCACACAAGTCATAAATGACATAACAGAGTTGTAAAAAATTTTAGAACTGGATTCCGACCCCGATATCAAAAAGTCAACTCTCCGGTCAAACATCCAAACTTAAATTCCTATTTTAGCCATTTCAAGCCTAATTTCACTACGGACTTCCAAATACAATTCCGATCACGCTCCTAAGTCCAAAATCACCATACGGGGCTGTTGGAATTATCAAAATTCTATTTTGGGGTCGTTTGCACATAATTCGACATCCGATCACTATTTGAACTTGAACTTTTAATGTTTCATCAAAATTCCATATCTCGAGCTAAGGACCTTGGAATTTGATTCTGGGCATACGCCCAAGTCCCAAATCACGATACGGACCTACCGGAACTGTCAAAATAGTGATCTGAGTTTGTTTGCTCCAAAATATTGACCAAAGTCAACTCAGTTTAGTTTTAAAGCTCTAGTTCACATTTTAATCCATTTTTCACCTTAAAACTTTTCGAAAATTTTTATGGACTACGCATGCAAGTCGATAAATGATAAATAGTTATTTTCGAGGCCCTAGAACAAAGAATTAATTATTAAATTTAAAGATGACATTTTGGGTCATCACAGATTTTTTTTTTCCTATACAATATTTGAAACTTATTTACCAAAATTGTCCTAATTTTGTATACTACCTGCCCTAAACAAGGATTACTTACAAATTATATACAATCAATTATTAGTGCCTTCAATTAGGGGATTTTGTTATATATTTTTCCTATTTTCTCTCCATTCCCCTTTTAATAAGACTCCTTCCAATTATGTATTACCTATTTTAAGCCATAACAAACGGAATTTGAGTTACAAAAAGGGAAAAAACATAATTTGGTAGATTCAAAGTTTTAGCATAATTTAAATTAAATTCAATCTCACCAATTCTGCTCGGACCCTAACGAACCTCCTTCTTTTTTCTGGTTCTCATCGTTCTTCTGGTGTGTGTCGCTGTTATCGAATACATAATTTGCAGCTTGTTTTGTGAACTCAATATTGAAATAGCAATGCATCTTTGAGTAGCCATATGAACAGACGTTTTGTTTCTATTTCATATCTGGCTTAGTTAGGAGGCAAAAATTAAACTATGTAAACCCAAAAGATTGGGTCGTTTGGAACTCACTTATACCAAGGCCTTTTCGAGTGGGGAAAAATTAAATTTAATCTCCTCCAAACTTCGGATTCAACTTTGTATTAGTATTTCCAACAAGAATCTATGCTACCCAGTTAATTTCTCACACAAAATTCAAATCTAACATAAAACTCAATATCTTCGAAGTGCGACGATGGCGCTTTTAATATGAAACTCAAAATTTCTCCCCCCAAATCACTCAGTTCCCATCAATATTCAAGTTTTTCTGTTCAAACAATTATGAATCAGTGCACATGAGTCGATTTGAAATTCATTCTCTATTTTTCTTTCCTTAATAAATCATTTGAGAAAAAGAACAATGTATGGTACATCAACATATAAATTAAAAATAAATTTCGTACAAATTTAATATAAATTTGAATATCTACAACAACAAACATAGTAAAAACAAATTTCATATAACTAATTATTTATTATACAACTTATTTACAACCTATCTACAACTTTCATATATTATTTCTATATAGTTAAATACAACTACAATGTCATACATGTCACGATCCAATTCCATATCAGGCTGTGATGGCGTCCAACACCGTTGCTAGACAAGCCTACAATGAATAACCTAATGATTTCCCATTTTAACGATTTTTTCCCATGTAGTGATCTTTTTATTTTACTTAAAAGATTTAATGAAAATCGATTTAAATTATTAAATGAAAACAGCTAGAAACATTAATAACTGTAAGAACAAAATCCAAAATCACAAGTTTACTATTACGTGCCAAGATCTAGTGTCACAAGTATATGGGCAACTTAGTAGAATATACAAAAGATACCTATCCTACTGTCTGAAAAGGAATAGATAGGAACAACATAAAAATGGGACTCCGGCATGCTGCTGAATGGCTCAGGAGGGCAACTCACTGTGGAATCTCGAACCCAAATCAAGAATGCGCGCCGGATGGATATCCAGATGCACCTGCCTCAGATCCTGCACAGTTAAGTGCAGAAGTGTAGCGTGAATACACAAAACAACATGTACCCAGAAAGTGTCCTGCCTAACCTCGATGAAGTAGTGACGAGGGGTCGACTTGACACTTACTAAGGCTAATGATAATGAATTTAAAGTTACAACTGAGCATAGATAACAATAAATATACTAAACTCAACAGTAAATGATGGCCAATACCCCTTTTCACAATTATAAATCCCAAATTTATCTTCCATTTAAACATTGGAGCAATATCAGCTATGAGTATAGAATCCCAAAATATTCATGCGCAAATAATGTCGAGGACGTACGACCCGAACCAACATAACGATATTTAAATTGTGCACTGCCGAGGATCGAACAACGCGAACCATAGATACATCTATTTAATCTGCCCAAGTGCTCGACCCGCTCCACTAATAGAAAACACTTAAAGAAACACAAGTTTTTCAATGACAGTCAAGTGTTCTATCCATACCCTCAATTAAGTTAAACTTATCCCTTTGTGATCCTCTTACAATTATGGAAATTATGATTTAAGCAATTCAATTGACAAGTAAAGGCGCAATTATTTCAAGTATGGCATAATGGGGTTCTAGACTACCCGGACTTTAGCATAAGTAGTAGCTACGCACGGACTTTCGTCACTTCGTACGTACGTAGCCCCCCACAAATAGTCATATATATTAGTTAATTCGTCTATGGGGAAATTTCCCTCTTACAAGGTTAGAAAGGAGACTTACCTCATCTCAAAGCCCATTTTCCGATTCAAGAACGTGCTCAAACCTCCAGATTTGGTGCCAAACGACTCAAAACTAGTCAAACATTATATAAATCAATCAATTTACGCTCAAAAGTTCATACCCCCCGCTATTAAAGAAATTTCCCAACCCTAAATGCAGGATTCCTAAAGTTCACCCCCGGGCCCACATGCCCGGATTTCGAAAATTTTCAAAGAAAGTTGTTACCCATAACCTCATGAATATAAATATATTATTTTTACTAAGTTCCATAATTATTTTCGTGGTAAAATCCCATTTTAATCAAAACCCAGGGTTTTCATCTAACCCATGATTTCTACAAATTTTTATGTTAACATCTACCCATAATCTATGTATTAAACTCACGTTAAGTAGAAATTACTTACCTCACAAAGCTAGTGTCACGACCTAATTTTACCTATAAGTCGTGATGGCGCCCAACACTACAGGTAGGTAAGCCAACTAATCAACTAAGCATACATTGATAAAATTTAAAACCAAGAAAAATATAATAAAACACCAAATTCTACAAATGTATGTGCCAAGACCTGATGTCACAAGTACATGAGCATCTAGTATATTTTACAAAACTCCAAATCTGTTTGAAATGAAATAGACAGAATGTAAATATAAGAAGAGACACTGGTAGCTGCAGAACGGCTCAGAAAGGCAGCTCACAACTATGCATCGGGATGACGTGGATATGTCCTCCACTAGTACTTGTCTCAGATCCTGCACCAAAGAGTGCAGCAAGTGTAGTATGAGTACGTAAACAACGTGTACCCAGTAAGTATCAGGCCTAATCTCGAAGTGGTAGAGACGAGATGGTCGACTTTGACACTCACTATGGGTCAATAATAATAATTAAAATACAACTACGATATTTAAATCAGCATGGTTTACAAAATTTAAAATAATTTATTTAATCAGTAGAAATAATCAAATTTCTTCAATTCAAATAATTTCCAATTTATCAATTAAATATCATTTACAGGAATAACAATTAATTCTCTAACAAGCAAGAATAATAATTCATTAAATTCCAAGGATTTTTCAATTTATCAATTAGCTTCACAAGCTGAAATAAACTATTAAAGTATCGTGTAATTATTATTATTAAGCACGATTTCTGCTGAGGACGTACGACCCGATCTAGAGTGTCGTGTACACTACGTGCGGCGCGATCCATAGATGCATCTATTTTGCCGAGGCGTTCGGCCCGCTCCACAAGAAAGGAGGAGATTTTTTTATGTACCTCCGGAAGGAGAATATTTTTATTATAAGATAAATTCGGGAGGAGAACAATATTTTTTTAGCAATTAGTTGATTTAAACAGAAAACCAAGCATATGAGATTTTCATCCTTTTAACATCTTTATCTAACAATTCACAATATATTCATATATATCAAGGAATACAATTTACACAAGTATTTCATGCTTTGAGTCCTAAACTACCCGGACTTTAGCATTTATAGTAGCTATGCACGGACTCTCGTCATTTCGTGCATACGTAGCCCCCGCAATTAGCAACAATATTCAATTAAATCCCTATGGGATAATTTTCCCCTCACAAAATTAGACAAGAGACTTACCTCGTCTTGCTCCAATTTAATCCTCTAGAAGGCCCTTTCCACGATTATCCAACTCTGTCTGGCTCGAATCTAGCCAAAAATAATTCGATACAATCACTAAAAATTATAGGAATCAATTCTATAAGAAAATACTACATTTTCAATAAAAAATCCAAAATTAATTAAAAATTCGTCCGTGGGACCCACTTCTCGGAATCCGACGAAAGTTACGAACTATGAACACTCACTCAACCACAAGTCTACCCATACCAAAATCACTAAATTCTGATAACAATTCAGCCCTCAAATCCTCAAATCTATCCAAAAGGGTTTTCAAACTTTTCCAACTCAATTCACCAATTAAATGATAAAAATAGTGATGGATTCAGGTAATTTAACCAATATTGAGTTAAGAACACTTACCCCGTTGTTTTCTCTAAAAATCTCCCAAAAATCGCCTAAATCCGAGCCCCAAATCGTTAACAAATGAAAAATGGGATTTTCAATACTTAAACTCTCCGCCCAGTGATTTCTTCTACGCGATCGCGAACTTCCTCACGCGATCGTGTAGCACAAATTTTTCTGCCCAAACATTAACCCCACGCGATCGCATCAAGTCCTACGCGATCGCGAAGCACAATCTCCGCAAGCCTACACGATCGCGAATCATTAAATGTGTGGTCAGCTTCAGCTTCGTTTACGCATCGCGAACACAACCTTAGCCATGCGTTAGCATAGCACTACTGAATCCAACCTACGCGATCGCGGACTTGCTCGCGCGATCGCATAGAACAAATTTTCAGTGCCAAATTAAGCCTGCGCGATCGCAACCTCATTCACGCGATCGCGTAGAACAAATCCACCTCTGCCTAACTTACTCTACGCGATCGCAAACCAACTTACGCGATCACGTATAAGGATACCGAAAGAAAAATACCAGCAGTTATCAGCAGTGTTCCAAATGCCAAAAATGATCTGTTAGTCGTACGAAACTCACCCGAGCCCCTCGGGATCTCAACAAATTATACCAACAAGTCCTAAAACATCATACGAACTTAGTCGAAACCTCAAATCACATCAAACAACGCTAAAACCACGAATCATCCTCCAATTCAAGCTTAATGAAACTTAAAATTCCCAACTTCTTCATTCAATACCGAAACATATCAAATCAAGTCCGATTGATATCAAATTTTGCATACAAATCATAAATGATATAACGAAGTTATGAAAATTTTTAGAACTGGATTCCGACTCCGATATCAAAAAGTCAACTCCCCGGTCAAATTTCCAAACTTAAATTTCTATTTTAGCCATTTCAAGCCTAGTTTAACTACGGACTTCCAAATAAAATTCCGAACACGCTCATAAGTCCAAAATTACCATACAGAACTGTTGGAATTGTCAAAATTCTATTTTGGGGTCGTTTTCTCAAATTGTTGACTGAAGTCAAACTTAGCACTTTAAGGCCAACTTAAGGAACCAAGTGTTCCAGTTTCAATTCAAACACTTACAAATCCCGAACCAACCATCCTCGCAAGTCATAAATCATTAAAAGCACATACGAGAAGTTTTATTTTAGGGAACGAGGTTCTAAAAGTTAAAATAATTCTAGGTCGAAATCCCCTCCTTCAAAGCTCTCAAATCGCCCAAGAGTGAGAGAAAATATGATTAAAATGGCCTAAGTCTGTATTAAATGAACCCTCACTGTCCAGCGACTTTCGCACCTGCGGTGCCTTGGCCGCATCTGTGGTCTCGCACCTGCGGCAAATGCCTCGCAGGTGCGCTTTTCCCTCACCTGGCTAGTCTCCGCATCTGCGGATAGAAGAGGCGTCTTCTACGGGCCTAGTCACACCTGCGACCGAAGCTCTCACACCTGCAGTCGCGAAGGTGCGCCCAATCTTTCGCATCTGCGGTTCCTGCCCTGCCCTTGATCTCTCGCTTATGCGGCTCGTGGTTCGCACCTGCGGCTGGCCAAGTGCAGGTGCGATTATGACAGATCTGGGAGCTTCAGCTGTGGCTCCATGCTCCCGACTTGGTCCGAGCCTCGTCCGATCGACCCGCCCAAACATACCAACAAGTTTAGAATCATAGAACGGACTCACTCGAACTCTCGAAATGCCCGAAACAACCTTAAAACTAAAAATCGCACCCCAAAACTAATTGAGTCAAACTTAAGAACTTCAAGTTCTTCAATTTACTTCCAATGCGCCGAAACGTACTTAAACTACTCGAAATGACACCAAATTTTGCGTGTAAGTCTTAAATGACATTACAGAATTATTCCCGGGCTTGAAATTCCGTTTGGGCCTCGATATCGTCAAAACCCGCTCCCAACCAAATTTAAAGAACTTCTAAAACCTTCAAGAACCAACTTTCACTATTAAGCACCAAAATACTTCCGGGTCATCCAAAACCCGATCTGAATATACGCCCAAGTCCGAAATCATCATACAAACCTATTGGAACCGTCAAATCTCGATTCAGAGGTCGTTTACTAAAAATGTTGACCGAAGTCAAACTTAGTCTTTTAGGCCAACATAAGGAACCAAGTGTTCCGATTTCAACCCGAACCCTTCCAAATCCCGAACTAACCATCCCCGCAAGTCATAATGCAGTAAAAGCACGTATGGAAGGTTTTATTTAGGGAAACGGGGTTCTAGAAAGCAAAACGATTGGTCGGGTCGTTACAATACAACTTAAATATAATTTTTATATAATTGTTTGTACAATATGTCTTTTGTATATTTTGTATATGATTTATACATAGTAAAAATAAATTTCATACAACTAATTATATATTATACAACTTATTTGTAACTTATCTACAACTTTCATACATTATTTCTACCTAATTAAATACAACTACAATATCATACAACTTAAATACAAATTTTATACAATATGTCTTTTGTATATGATCTGTATATATTTTGTCTGTAGTGTGTGTTTCTTTCTCTCTAAAATTCCAATCAAAGCTTACTCTCTTAATAAAAGTTTGATACATATCAACAACTTTATGTAAAAAGATAGTATTGATAACTTAAATACAAATTTTCTACAACGATTCATACATCATACAACTATTTTTCAACTTTCATAGAACATTCAAATAAAAAGATATATATATCTACAACAGAATATAATTTACATACAATTATAATACAATTTTACTACAATTTCATAAGTATATTGTATGTCATATGTTCTTCTCCTTCTTCTTCTTCTTCTTCTTCTTCTTCTTCTTCTTCTTCTTCTTCTTCTTCTTCTTCCGAGTTTCAATCTGAAATTCAGCCAAAATAAAGTCTAATATTCACCAAAACACCCTCAAAATTGAGATATAAACTCCAAACAATAATCCCAATTGCTTGCAACAACACTCAATCCAAACAAATAATGGTTTTTGAAAACCCAAATTCGATTTCAAAGCTTTTTAATGGTTGCCAATGGTGGAGAGTCAACCATCTTCAAAATTTATAATCCTATAGAGAATTAGGAGAGATTAAAGTCTCCGCATATGTTATAGCCCAATTAAAGCGAAGTGAATCTCCGGGCTTTGCAATTTTAACTTCCTCGAGCATTCGTCTTTTTAAATCATAAACTGATATTTCTTATGAGTCTTCAGGCTTTGCAAAAGAGAGAGACATATGACCAACTAAAGCGAAGTGAATCTTTAGGCTTTGCAAGGGAGAGAGTGATAGAGACAGAGAGAGATGAAGACATAGTATAAATGGATAAGGAAATAACTTATATTACTTAATCAAATTTTAATATAGATGGATACTCATTTAAAACTTATTTGTATATAATTGGTAAATTGTATATAACCATATAATTAAATTGAAATTTGAGTAAGGAAGATAATAATATTTTAAATAGAGTATAGAAAGGTAAAAATAACAACTAGTATAAAAGAATGTCTTTCAACAGTTCGAGCAGGTTAAAACGGGTGCAATCCCCACTCATAAATAGGAAAGCGAGGGAACTCCAAAATAGGAGAGGCGGCAAAATGTGAAACACAGAGAAGTCTGCATTTCCTTTCGCCCTTTCTTTCTCGCACCCACAGTTACACACATATACACACACGAACTCCACATAGTACTCATAGAAGATCCATAAGTAACCGTTGCGCACTTGCAATCACGAAATCTCTCTCTCATCCCCTGCAGCTTCTCTGAATCTCACTTTCAGCTTCTCGTTGTTCGGAAGTTTTCCGAGTGTTGTTGGTAATTGATGTTTCTATTTTCAATCTACAGCATTGATTTTATTAGTATTTGAGATGTCTGTTAATTACTTGAAAAACATGTCAATTAATAGATGCATTTTGAAGTGATTGATGGGTGAATTATAGTCAAATTGAAGTTATAATTAACGTATTCATATAAACATCAATGGCGATTTGTAGAGGAATCCGCGATAAGTAGCCGCCGCTTTTTGCGTGCACTGAACATGTTTGTAGGTGTGCGTAGCGATATATGTCCTTATGATTGTATTAGAACAACTCATAATTGCTTTATACCTTGATATTCCTAAGCTACCAGGTTTTGTAAACCTGCAAATTAAAGTGTAAAGTAGTTGTATGTCAAAAGCTACACATCCATTGTCATGTCGAACTCAAGGCATTTGGCTTGAATATGCCATTAGATGGAGTATATATTTCAGAATCCACTCTCTTGACTCAAAATTCATTATTCTGAATTTAGAATTTGCTGCCGCACATGCTTATGCTCACCTCATAGCTAATGCTTATGTGCAGGTTGAAAGTTGCTCTTCACTCTCTTCCAGTGACATTTTGGAAATTCGGAGTTGCAGAAATCTTATGGTATACGATTTTCTCAGCTTCAAAAAAAGGTACGATATGCATCTCCGTTCAATTGTGATTTTCGAAACTGTATGGCTGGCTAGTAGTGTAGTACCGTAGTTGCAAACAACAACCGTATTTCTGTGCTGTTTTAGACAACTTATGAAGTAGTATGAATAGGGTATTAGTTTAAGCTAATCTTTACCAGGGTGCTGGTATCATGAATATATTGGTATGCTCTTTGCAAGTCCTGGTTTATATATTTACCCTTTAGTCTTAATTATGTTTAGTCGAAAACAGTGTTCATTATAACGTTGTTCCCTTGTTCAAGCTTTTACTACTTGATAAGATTTTGCTGCAGCTCCCGTCTATGAAAAAAGGGGTTTTGTTTAGCTTGTGGGAAGCTTTTCCTTTTACAAATTACCATCAGAATTAGTTTGCAAATTCGCCTCATGTTGGTGTTGCGGTGCCAAACCAGTTATTTTGTAATTTAGGAGCCAAGTGTATTGATTGACATGGAAGAGAATCAATTTTTATTACTCTTTTCTATCCTCCGAGGAGAAAATGAGACGTATAAAAATCAACTGAATTTGAATTTCAGTTGGCTAAAGATACACTAGCCTGTTGAAGAATTCGATGATCGTCGCTAATAGAAATGACCACCCTAAGTATCAGCTACAAGTAATCAATTATCATCTCATTTACTCATGCTACAATTTACTTACAAGTTAGACAATACCTATCTTTTCTTTCCTAATGTTTAAAACATCATGGTACTGATTACTGAATGTTGCTAGCTTGTTCAGCCTAGGTGGCTGCCTTGCTGATTCAGTAGGACACTGCTCCCTAGTTTTCATCTGGCTTTCCTTTAGTCTTACTCAATCTGCTGGCTGGAAAATGCAACCGTGCCATCAGTGGTCTTGGTGCCCGTGTCTTTTTGTCAAAACCCCTCACACAAACAAACCCTGCGAAATAAAGTACTTGATCAGAAAGCAAATAAAAGGTATTGCAGCAAGGAATAACACTTCTTCCTCTTAGTGACCTGAATGATTACTATTACTCAAAATTTTGTTTTTATGATTTGTCCTGAGAGTGTAGAAAGAAAGCATGAAACTTGCCAACATGTTTTTTGATGCTGAGCAAGTTGTAATACATTCTTTTTGGATGCCAAAGGTATCTAATTGTGCCGTTTCTTGTTTGGGAGTCATCATTCCGAAGAAGGATTGAATGATGATTATGGACTTAATAAAAAAGAAAAAGTTGATTGATGGAAACTAACTGGTACACATTATGTGTAATTGTTGAGAGCATGCATCTATGTCTGTGTTTACTCTTATTACTGTATGTCACTCTTTTTTCAAGTGTATACATGTGTTCTGGCCCTGCTACATAGTCAAAAATAGAGGAGACAGGGCTGATTGGCTGAAGGGAATACAGATTTTTCTGTTCGAAAGATGGACTAGAACCAAGATAACATGTTCATATATTATCTTAAAAAAGCTAAGCTGTCTGCATTAATCGGTCATAAACAGATTGGATGAAGAAGCAAATATTATCAACATATCTGCAAATAAGACTCTGGTTTTAACTTTCTCTCGAACCATCACGTCTGATATCCTCGATGACTCACTCTATACCAAATGATAAGCCTTGGGAGGTTCTTTGAATTATTTCTATATAAGCTGTATAAACTTGTTCTCCCAGATTATTTTTTTCCCAGTTTCAAGCTTTGTTCTGATGCTGAATGCTTATGCCCATTTAACTTGATACAGAGTCTTTTTGAACTTGAATATGGTATTAACATGCACACTTTTCGTTGATGTATTTAGTAGAAATGGATTAGAAGTCAAGACAAGCATTTGGACCTCTGTGGATTTAAGGTTTTCGACTACATACCTCTCCAAAAGCAATGTTGGATACTTTCTGTGGTTAGGCCTGATTAACAAAGAACATATTAATGTTATTTTACTCTCAAAGCATTTAAAAAAATAAATGATCATCCTTTAGTTGTCCTTTTACCTTTAAATATTGTTGGTATTGAGGTTCCAAAGTAAACTGTTCGTCGCGGAAGATTCCATAGCCAATCTCGTGGGACGTCAATTGGGTTGAGGCTGGAGTCATGGTCTGCAAACACCTGAGAAATAAGAAAAATGCTACCGTGAAAACCTTATTAAATGGTAAAATGCTTATCTTTGACATGTTCGAGTGATGAGCTTAAAGTCGGCTGTATTCACCTCGTTAACTTGAAAGTATGTACCATTGAGCGGAAAGCTTCCTCTCATTGCCGTTCGACATGGTATCTGTTAGAGAAGTATATATAGAGATGATTAGAATTCTCAGACCGCTTTCCCATGACAAGCATTCCAGTTAGTTTGCTCTTTCTTTACCAGAATTGTCCCTCTCACTGTTTGAGAATGTGTTTCACGTAGGCTGTTGCATGCAAAACATGTTTCATCATCACATAGCCTACCAGCCTCTTGGGAGTTGCACTTTATTGCAGGCGGATGAATAGAATCCGCTGTTTCACCTGAGATGGAATTGATACATGACAGAGAATAAGTTATTTTGAAAGCCTGGGGAAAAGTTAACCTATTTCGCCAAATTACCCTCTACCACTGTAACACAAGCTACTAATGAGATTGGAACCTGGGACTTGCATAGTTAGCTATGTGCAATTGTTCCTTACAAACATGAGTTATCTAATTCATCAGTTTTAGGGTTAAAATAGTCGGAAGCGGATGCTTTGCCTTTAGCTTTTTCGAAACATCTCCTCCTATGTATTACATTACATTAATCTTACCAGGTGTCCATATTGCCAGAAGATAGGAGCATGGATCATCTGGTTCTCTTTTGTCGAACTGCAACATGAAAAGATGCAATTATCGGGAGGATTAATTTCAATATCAGCTTACATGCTGCCTGCTTATATATGAATATTAAACTGATGTAGTATCACTGACCCCTTCTAGGAGAGGATGAGAATCCGAAAGTTCATATCTGTGGATGGAGAAACAGTTGATAGTAAGTGCAAACAAATTTAGAAGAACTGTATGAAATAATAGTCTATCTATCAGAAGTTATTGCACATCTTTACTTTATTTTATGATGTAGATATCAGGAGCATCCACTTACACTTGATGTTCAGTTCTGAGCCGGCTTATATGCTTAAGTTTAGGCACGGGAATCGATGCAGCTTCTGGAGTTAAAGCGACCAAGGCTTTTGACATTTCTACCTGTTGAAGCTCCATATTGTTTTCCATAAACTTCTTCACATTTTGAGTGAACTCTGCCATATTCAATGTAATTGTAGGAATTTCATTAGGATCTTCAAAGTAAGCATCTTCAATGTCAACTTCGGGAGCTTTTTGCTCTGGCTCAGGCGAGGCAGGCTCTTCTACAATGGGCTCTGGTGTTGCTGGCACTTCAATAATAGGTGCGGAGTTGATCAATTTGGAATGCTCTAATGGTGTTTGATCAGCCTGAGGTAAGGGCAGCAACAGTTGGCTGAAGTTCTGGAATGGATTCTGGCCAGCTGCTTTGTTTTCTGTTGCACTCACAATGCTTTTCTCTTCTGGTGCTGGAAGGGCAAGCCTTGCGCTGAATGAGGATTGTGTCAAATACCATATGTGAAACACAATGCATTCAATCTTTAGACTAGTAAATTGCTAATCTAGTTGTAAGGCATTGCTGAATGTGCTGACGATAAGGGTATTGGCTTGAGTTTGGCAGTTGAGATGTAGCAGTTCTATCTTATACCAGAAGAACTCAGTAAATATTAAAGTTTCTATTGAAGTTGCTTCATCACTGACGACACTGAGTGACTGACCAATTTGTCAAATGGTTCATTTTTGAGTTTAAGTGCTGGTGGATTAGCTTAAATGCAAATTTGTGTTACCTAAGTAGATTCGTCAAATCTTGTTTCAGTGGCCACAATTCTGGAACTATGATTCTTTGGTTTAGGTGTAGAAAAGCTTGAGAAGAACTAATAAAGATGGACATACATGAGATAAATAAATTCTTGCAAGAAAGTATATAGACTAATAGGCAAACCTTGCAAAAGCACTTGCGAAGTGTCTACATTCTCCTCTCAATGGACACGCATTGCAGTTGGGTTTGCTTTTTGTACAGAAGACCTAACAAAGTAGCAAATGAACTTGATTTAAACTGTGATTGCACATATACACCAGTTTTAGGGGAGAGTAACTACTGGTATTGGCATACCTTTCCAAAAGTGATCATATGGTAATGCAACTCATATCTGTAATCAAGTAGGGTTTGAATCAGTAAAGGCATCACTTGATAAGAAGAAAAAGTAATTTTCTATGTTAAGTATTATGCATGTATATAATTTATTATTCCCTTTACAAAAATCAACTACCTGAATCTACTAGTCTGTCACACAAATCTCTGCACTTTCTTACAATCAAAATCTTTTCTTCCACTATGCAGTATACTGTTATAATTGGATCACTTACATTTAATAACAAACTAGTGCTTGTTGCCCAGGCCTGGGAAAAATTGGTTTTCGAGAAAAGAATGTTACTTACAATGTTCTCTGATCGAGCTTGCAGAGACGTGGCCAGAGGTACTTTTGAATTGACTCCAGCACTGGGTACCTGTAGAAACAGCAGAGTTAGACTATGTAGGCAATTTTAGAAAATTTACGTAGACAAGATACTCACAATTCCAGAAGATGCAACTGTAGCGACTCCGGCAATGGCTGCAGGGGCACCCATCCCAGTCTAACGGCTATACGGCCAACGTTTGTGTCGACCTTGTTAAAGACACGAAGGCATTAGCGGGAATACATGGCTATTTTTCATATTAATTACCTCTTCAAAAGTTGGTTCCGAAATCTTACAGGGAAAGCAAGGTGGTGAAGTGTTAAAAGTCGCACACACTCTACGCTCTTCAGGCCCAAGCCCCTGATGCTTAATAGATACTCTCTGAGACCATGCATGTGTATTTGTTTAGTCGGTGAATAATAGGTTGATAAACATTGAGAAATTATTTGCTCAATTGCAAGCTTACTTTGCTTTGTCTGGTGGAACGTCTCTCAGCCATTCAAGATCAATACTTCCATGTTCTCTAAAAATCCGATTAAGGAAATCCTGCAATTGTTCATTTCTTTTCATTGAGCAATTTCTTAGGGTTTCGGGAATTACTGTAATAGATGAATACAGGTGTTCAGATTTGAAAAGAATTAGGTTATTCATTGCAATTTTCATGTGTGTACCTTGATTCTCTCTGCTAGCATATTGTTCATTCCCCGTTCTCTGATGGTATGGGCTATCTCATTGACATCTGCACACCTCACTGCTTCCCAGTCCAGTGAATCCATTATGTTTGCTGTCCTTTCTCTTTTCTTACCATTGTTCTGAGCCTGTAACCTTAAACTGTCCCAGTCAACATTCTGTTTCTCTTTTCCAGGCCGTTTCCTTTTTGCTTTAGGATTGTCATTTGCTCTGTCTAATGTGCTATCAGCATGATGTTTTTCGTTGTTTGAGTTCGACTTCAAAGCTATGTGCTCAGACTTGCATGAATCGACAACTACACTGACCTCCTCTCTGACATCTACAATGGCTTCTGAAAATGTTGGTGCTTCTGCTACTCGCTGCATATTGTAGTTGCTCTCTTCAATTTGGATTTGTAGCTCAAAGTTGGCTACTGGATCATCAATTGTTGCTATATCCACCTTGTTTTCATGGTGATTGCGCGAGATTTTAGCCTCACTCCTCATCTCTTCATGCAGTTCTTGATTTGTAGATTCTTCTGATAATTTACTTTGTTCAGTTGCACTGAGTTTCCTTGAGAGATCTGGAAATTTTGCAGCTTCTTCCAAGTCGTCTTTGCACTTGGTTCCTTGTGCTCCTACATTAGGCATCAGACATGAGTCCAAATAGCTACGAGGACAGGCATTTTCTAGTGAGCCTTTGTGATTCTCCTCATCCTTCTGGAAGTGTGAACAACATGCCACATGTAGTTGGCCATGTACATCTGTTTCTGGTAAGATGTTTTCACTGTTCTGATCCTGGACTCCATGTGATTTCGAAGTTCCTGCCATCTGTAGTAACTTCAAAAATGATGTGGAGCCAGAAAAGTTGCTTGATTCAATTCCTTCCAAAGGTTGAACAACCGGAAAGTTCACAGAATTTTGAGAAGAAAGTACAGAATTCTGAGAAGAGAGCAAATCGTCTGGTCCTATTTGATCCTCCGAAAAACTTGTTGCTGCATTAGCTGTAGCCGATCCATACATTGCTGATTCATGATGCACACATGAACTTTCTCTAGAAGAACCAGGTTGCTGCGATGTGGAATTTTCAGTTGGACTAGTGCAGTTAGTGCTATTTTCACTTGATTCAATGCTGTTAACAACTATTTTTTCATCGTTTGACTCTGCACCGGAGATTCTCAAGAAATTCTGACCAAGAGTTGGTTGACTTGATTGATCATCATGCCATCCAATTGTATCATCACCCTCCAGGCCACTCACTTCAGGTTCTTCAATTATGATCCCTGTTCTCTCTTCATGCTTTTCAGTACCAGCTTTTGACTTAAGAGGGAATTGAGCAGCAAGCGACATGAATGCCGAGCTAAAAAGCAGATAAAATGCTTTATTGGAAGTCAATGTTTTAAATGTCTTATGGATGTACCAGAAAAAGGAGAAATTAAAAAAGAAACTGTGGTGTAAAGTCCAGCTTACCTAGAAAGGTGGTCTGAGACATTCTGCGTCAGGAAAACTCCAACTACAGAGTCTACAACAGATCCCTTCCAAGGAGAGAATCGCCTGTCTCCTGGCTCACCGAAAAATAGGAAATGGTCAATGATACAAAAGATGACAATGTTACATGCACATCTTGCTTGTTTCTGGTATGGCCCTTTGTGAAATAAAGTTTTCTGGAGGACAAAGGAAAAACAACAAGGTAACATGGAATCTCGTTTAAGGTTGATGGATTGGTGTGCAATCCTAGTGTTAAGCTGATCATGACTTCTATTGGTATGACAAGGGTTTAGTTGCAGGTTGTTTTGCATCAAAATTAAATCTATTATCTTAATAGTTTGCTGATATTATATGATTAATGTGTAACGATCTAATACTTTTGCAGATGAAGATATAGGGACAGGCTTGCTTCTTCCATCATAATCCCCTTTCTCTTTACGGGACTGTACATGTGTATAGATACGTGTCATGCTGGATTTTAGGTTTCTTTCTTGACCTTGCAGGTGCATCTGTGTTTGTCAGGTTGGAATCTTTGGATTAACTTATTGCTAGTGCATCTTTATAATACAAGTTGGTTTCTAGTGATAGTTTGTGTTTCTTCCTATCCATCTGCCCATCCTATTTAGACTAGCAATTTCTTTTTTATTGTTGACTGCTTTTCTAATCAAACGAATCTAGCTGGGGGTATGCTTATTTGATAGCCACTATAAAGATGTGAAAGCTATGTACACTTACCTTGAACAAGACGCATCCGTGCGACAAATGAGTCTACTCGTCCATGAAACACTCCACGTTCTTCTTCCCACCATTTTGCCTTATCTTCATCTGTACCATCAATGCCTTCACTATTTATATCTTGCAGCAGAAGCTTCCATACCCTAGTGGTCTCATCATCAAGGTCAACCTTGGGCCGCGGTTTTCGTCTTCTAATGAATGATCCTGCAAAAGGGACAATACTTCCATCTCTTCGATAAATAACAAGGGCATTTTCTGCTTGAAACTTATTCTGGTAGGTGATTTCCCCATATTGATATTGATCTTGGATGCTTTCTCTATTTAAATCAAGATGCTGTAAGCGTTCGGCAATTTCTTCAACTGGGGATCTCCATGTTATAGCTGGTAGGAAACCTGCATCCAATTTCGAGCAATTAAAGTCCACATCTTAATTGATAAGGTTATCCAAAAGTTAAGAATATAGCTCCAACTACCCCTTGCATTTGTTGTGAATTGTTGTTGAGCATACATATAGGATGCTGTGGAACTGACTAGGATGCTTCTCTTTGACCGCTTTTTTGTTTTCATTATTGCACGGGTGTCAGCAACTAGGGCTTCCATGCATGTATTAGGCTGATATGAATATCTTTCTCCAAATTCAGATATCGATGCTTCTTTGGCAGGAGGAGTAGGAAAGTGTTTGCAAATTTCAAGCAGTGATGCTAAGTCACGTACTTTACTTATGCCTTTTGATCTTTTTCTTCTTAACCCCTCTGCTTCTACAAATGCTGGTACAAGTTCGGGATTCCACATTCTATTATTAGCTTTGTCATTTGCAGACGTACTGGCTTGGGAAAGACCAATGTTGCACTGAGACAAAGACAGATAGTTAGTTTCACATGTAAAAGGCGTTGCTGTGGGATGGCCCTTTTCTGTTCTCTTTTTCTTGTAAATTGTAGGAAAATGCATCCCTTGTGTACTGTGAGCATAAGGTTCATTTGCTGGGAGGATTGCTTGATATGCCTGCATGGAGTTGAAGTAGGCTCCCTTGACATTTGTGCTGTAAAGTTCTGCTTCATTAGTTCTAAAAGAATGTCGTCTTTTCAAGGCTCTTTCTGGTGTTTCCTGGATCAAGCATGCGCTGCTGCTACAGTTGGAACCATACAGACTCTTTGGTGTCATTTCTGAAATGCTTGCCTGTTTATCATGAGTTTCATCTGAGAAAATGATTTTACACTTTCCTCTGGAACATGCGATGTCATAAACTGTGCCCAATTCTGTCTTTCCTGTTGTGACTTCAATATCCTTTCCAAGATGTACACTAGAACGGGATTGATTCTCATGCAAGTCCTCCACAGTTGAAGAGGGCCAGTGTGAAGAGCTTTCATCACTTAATCTGCTTTCTGAGTCAAAATTCAATGATCTCCTGCAGGATCTTCTTGGACGAGAAATATTTGGTGGATCAATTGTTTTATCTTCAGCAGGATTTGGTGCGGGCTTGTTAACTTTATTTCTTCTGACATACCTCCTCTTTGCTCTTTGGATTTCTCTGGAACTAGGAAGTTGGCTCCGGGGACTAGTCATACCGTCTACCTTGTCTGAGGGTGTGCCTGGAGGTTCCTCAACCTTGTTCCTTCGGACATATTTCCTCTTTTCTCCTGTTGTTTCCTTTGAACTATGCTGCTGGGTTTTTTTTGGTTTAGGAGTCCTAGGCTGGCCTTCAATTACCACTTTAGGCCGGTGCTTCTTCCTTCTTCGTTTCTGCTGTGGTGTATTATTCTGTTCAGCATCCTGTTCGTCCGCCTTGTCAGGCTTGTGACTCTCCTGCAATTCTGATACGTTCAACACCAGCTCTGACTGCTCTTTCTTCTGTTGAGGATCATTTGCTTGTGCTCTCTTTAATGTATCTTCACATGACTGCATGCGGCTTGGTAGCGGTGTCTCGTTAATGTCTAGATTTGACTCATCAGATGCTCGGCCCCCTTTGTTCTTGATCTGGTCTGGTGTTATTGGTTCAAACTGGACAGCGTTGTTGCTTCTCAAGACTTCATCTGTAGGTGAATTCAGGTTAAAAGGGAATCTCGAGCAAATAGAGCTTCCATCTGCATGATAGGCACCTCTTTCATGTTAGTTTATTGAGGAAATCTCAGAATTGAAACAACACTTTCTAAAAATTCTAGTTGAGTATGCTAAGCCATGAAAATATCTTTTGATGTTTGGCTGAATTAATGTTCAACACAGTAGAACATAACACAACAATGTCGAAGCGGGTACCACATGTCTCAAAAAATTAACTGTTAAGAATATCAGGACAAATGAGAAAGACATCACTTATTGAATAGCACACTATTAGAGAAAACACGTCACTGTTTGTTTCACCTCTGATTTTAGTGAAGGTACCTGATTCTATAGTCTGTTTTGTAACTTTATCAAGCGTTCACTAGAATGTTCAACTAAATGCTAGATAACTTCTTCATGAGCAGCCAAATATTTCAAAAAGATTGTAAGTTATAGATGTCAGTCAGCTTGATTTACCTAAACTAAAGCTTATCAATGATCTTATTGTATTTCATTCTCTATCCTTTTGCAGGTCTTAGTTATCCATGAAGACACTGCCACTGAGTCGCATTCAAGACACTTATGACATGCACACGGAATGTGATTTCATAATCTGGAAGCTTCAGGCATTATGCATTTTTATTATGTCATAACGACAAATCAATGAATACTTCAATTCTTTACCTGCATCCTGAGAGCTGATAAGGGGATTGAAAGAACCGCTCATGGTAAAATTAGTTTCTGCATTTTCAGCGGCGGCTGTGGATCCAGCAGCATGTGCTAGTGCCAAGAGATGTCCGAAGGACACATTGCTCCATTTGTCTACATCATCAGTACTGGAGAAGTTATTGTACATTTTAATATTGTTGTCTCCATACATTTTGGATTTTGTGCCTGGTGCTGCTTCCCAAGTGTCAAAATACTCTGTTACTGTTGCTGAATTTGTCGAACCACGACATGCAGGCACGTGTCGACCTTCAGGTTCTTGCAAGAAACTCCTCAATTCTAACTGGTTCCTTTGGCTTAGACCTTGTCCTTGTGAAATTCTTTTCAACTCCAACCCATTATCTTGAGCTAGTTGATTTTGTTGCCTATTCCCACAGACTGGTGACAAACTTGGTTTTGCTGGAGTTGTTGGAAACTATGAATTGGCAATCTGAAAATCTTCTGTTTGTGGAATTGAGCTTCCTTGTCTTCCGTCCATGCCGCAGCGACAGACTGGTAAAAATCCAAATTTTCTGCCTTTATTTTCCTTTATTTGGATAAAATGGTAGACAGTTTTTTTGCAGGGATAACCTCAAAGTAGTCTCTCATAGAAAGGAGAAAAATAAAGAAAAAAAAGGCAGGACTTATACAAGGTGTAATAATAACTGCTTCAGTCGGGGAACTGTTTTATGAAATCATCTTGCAAAACAAAACCGTAAAAGACACAGAAATCAAAAATGAATTTGTAGGAAGAGAAACAAAATATCTGAAACTTTCCAAAAACATAATTTTTAAGAAACCCTTAATTGAACCGAATAAATTTTTTCAGCTCAGATCTCAAAAAGACGAGCCTGTATATCTACTTATCCTGCCATGATGGAGGCAGTGAATGGAGGATAAAAACAGAATGTAAATTCTGTAACTCACCAGAAATTTCATTTTCATTAATTTAAGATATAAATGAAAAATTAGGTGTAATCAGTGAAAGATTGTAGCAATCTGACTGAAAAAACAAAATTTGAATAAAATCTTTGATCATTTTACCAAGAAATGCTGCTTATTTCTGCAACTTAAGCATCTAAAAATTAGAGAAAATTCACATATAATTGGATAAGTTGTTAAAATTTGGGAGCTTAGTAAATTTTTACTGACCTGAAGAGATGAAGGTACTGCCGGAGATCTCACAGAGGCAGTGGACGGCAAGGAGAAACTGAAACAGAGTATTCCATAAAGGGGAGAGAGAAAGTAGGAAAGAAGCCAAAACAGAAATACCAGTGCTTTTATTCCGAGACTGAGATAAAGCTCTTTGAGAAACTGGTAACTTTTTTTCCCGGTAAACTATTAAAAATCCATTATTTTATTCTATGTATTATTATTTAAATAAACCAATAAATATCGTGTAAAGAAATTTTACTCACACCTGATATTTACGTCAAATTATAGAGACTATTTTACATGATTGAAATGTGTAAGAAGCATGCAATTTGACTCAGTGATAAAATGTACGTAAATTGAGGTGAAAATGCAATTTCATGGGTTTGTGTCGTAGAGTCGGCCATTAATATTTATATTAGAATAAGTGATTTACATTATACTCTTAAAATTTAATTTTTTTTGGACTCTATATGAACGCGAGATATTCTGTGTCGGGCTATTTTTTTGATAAAAATATACATAAAAAGCACATTGTATATTCTTTATTTAAACGAGTGTAATTTAATTTTTTCGCATGCGCCATATGTACTTTTATTTAGGTAGAAACATTAGCCGGGGTATAAGTAATTCTGCAGTCAAACAGCTAACACGGCGAGTGAAGCGGCTAGAGAAGACTCGATTCACTTGGGAACCTTTGACGCCGTTAGGATTTCTGTAAGTTAGGGAATTGTTGGTCCTTATATAGTACGTTTAAAAAATCTCCTAAGTTGCATGAGGTGTCGTCTTCATGGTACCGTTATGACGCCGTTAGTGGTCCCCTTTCAGTAGTACAATGTACACTTTTCTAATTAAATCGAGGTTAGGTTGGTAATTTGCTTACTGCGTTCGGTGCTTGAGGTTTTATGGATATGATCAGAATGTAGTGGGGTGGTTGTGGAAGGGCAACCGATTCCTTGGTCTTTATCACGTACGAGATTGTTTTGACGTGGGTCCTCTATTCAAAAATTAGTTGATTCAGTTTGTTAGTACGATTACTATTGTGGTTGTTGTTATTGCGCGTTGACCGCGCAACCGTCTTTTTGTCAACTCTCTTTGTTTTATTTTAAATTTATATTATTTAGACAATCGTGATAATAATATATTAATTTTCTTTTGAAAATCTTTACTATTTTGTTCTATCTTTTATTTCAGTGTTTAAATATTATCCCCGATAGAAGATTATCTATATCTGATACAATAAGCTTATTTTTTCGGTACTTTATTATTGATAAATATTAATCTCAGTAAAAGATTATCTATATCTAGTACAATAGCAATTTACATAACAACTTACAGTAGCAGTTTTACAACTTCTTTTCTTCTATAAATAGAGGAGATTTTAGTTCATTATGTACATTAGTTTGAAGTTGAATAATATATTAGTTTCTCTATATATTTGTCTTTATTTTACAGTCTTTATTTTATAACACGTTATTAGCACGGGACTCTGCTATCTCGAGCAAATACTTTGAAAGTATCGGAGGTACAAACTTTTTTTTTTTAAATAATGTCAAATCTTTCTAAACTTGAATTTGTAACCTTGGATATATTGGGCAAAAATTACATGTCTTTGGTGCTTGATGCTGAAATTCATCTTGATGCGATAGGTCTGACAGACACCATCAAGGACAAAAATTAGGTATTAAACCAAGATCGTGCCAAAGCAATGATATTTTCACGCCATCACCTTGATGGAGACTTGAAAATGGAATATCTTACTATTAAAGATCCAATCATATTGTGGAATAATTTGAAAGATAGATATGACCACCTCAAGATAGTCGCTTTTCCATAGGCATGATATGACTGGACTCATTTAAGGTTACAAGATTTTAAATCTATCAGTGAGTATAATTCTGCTATATTCAGAATTATTTCCTAATTGAAATTATGTGGTGATAATATTATTGATCATGATATGTTGGAGAAATTTTTTACCACTTTTCGTGCCTCGAATATGCTTTTGCAGCAGCAATATCGAGAGATGAGATTCAAAAAATATTCTGAACTTATCTCACATCTTTTTATAACCGAGCAACATAATGGGCTATTAATGAAAAATCATGAAAGCCGGCCTTCTGGTTCTTATCTATTCCCTGAAGTGAATGAGACGAACTTCCACCAAGCTAAGCGTGGAAGAGGTCGTGGCCCTAGTTGTGGTCATGGTCGTGGTCGGGGAAGAAATTCTAATTATGGTAATAATAATGCACCAAAGAACCTTACTCAACATCAACAATGGAAAAAGAAGGAACACAAGCATGAAGCGATGCAAACAACAAAGGCAGGAAATGCATATTATAGATGTGGAGGAAAAAGGCACTGGTCGCGTACTAGTCGTATGCCAAAGCACTTGGTTGAGCTTTATCAAGCCTCTCTGAAGAAAACAGAGAAAAATGTTGAAACAAATTTTATTTCTGAAGATAATTTGAACTTCATGCATTTGGATGTAGCTGATTACTTTGTACTCCCGGAAGGAGAAACAAGTCATGTGATCGGTGATGAATCTGTAGAAATGTAAATATTTTAATTTTTGTTGTTTGTAGTAGATAGTATGTTTATGTAATTGTTGTACATAAATAAAAGTTATGCTTTGATAATGATATTTACTATAATATATTTTGAAAAATATGGATAATGCTCAAATTATGTTTGGATCAAAGGCCAATCATTAAGATATTTGTGTAATTGATAGTAGAACAACTCATGCCATATTCAAAGATCAGAAATACTTTTCTAATTTACATAAGGAAAAAATAAATATTTCAACAATTTCGGGTAATATAAGTTTGATTGAAGACTCCGGAAGAGCCACTATATTTCTGTCTAAGGGAACAAAACTTATTATAGACAGTGCATTATTCTTCTCCAAGTCTCGAAAAACCTTGTTGAGTTTTATAGATACCCGTCGAAATGGATATCATGTTGAGACGATAGATGAAATGATTGTGAAATATCTTTGTATTACAAAGAATGTTTCTGACCAGAAGTGCATTGTAGAAAAGTTATCAACTTTATCTTCTGCCTTATACTATTCAAAGATTAGTACAGTTGAAGCACACTCTATCGTAAACTAGAAGTTTATTGATTCAAATATTGTTGTGCTTTGGCATGACCATTTGGCTCATCTTGGATCAATAATGATGAGACGAATTACTGAATGACGTCCATTAAAGAACCTTAAGATTCTTACAAATGATGATTTTTCTTGTGATGCTTGTTATCAAGGCAAAATGATCATTAGACCATCACTAATGAAGGTTGACATTAAATTTTTTGCCTTTTTAAAATGTATATATGGGGATATATGTGGACATATTCACCCACCAAGTAGGTTGTTTAGATATGTTATGGTCCTAATAGATAATTTATGCCTACTATAATCTCGAAACCTAGCGTTTGCAAAGCTATTAGCCCAAATAATTCGATTAAAGGCACAATTCCCAGATTATCCTATAAAGGCTATTCTTCTTAATAATGCTAGAGAACTCTCATCTCAAGCTTTTGATGATTATTGTCTGTCAGTTGGATTAAAAGTTGAACATCATGTAGCTTATGTTCATACTTAAAATGACCTTGCAGAGTTATTTATTAAATGCCTGCAATTGATAGCAAGACCACTACTTATGAAAACAAAATTACCCACTACTGTTTGGGGCCATGCTATCTTGCATGCAACATCACTTATCCGTCTCAGACCGACACATTATAATAAATATTCTTCGTCACAATTAGTTTTTGGTCATGAACCAAATATTGCCCATCTACGAATTTTTGGATGTGCTGTATATGTGCCAGTAGCACCACCACAACGCAGTAAGATAGGCCTATAAAAAAGGTTAGGAATATATGTTGGGTTTGAATCACCCTCTATTATTCGCTATCTTGAACCATTCATAAGAGATTTATTCACTTCTCGATTTGCAGATTGTCGGTTTGATGAAACAAATTTCCCACAATTTGGGGGGGAGGGGCTGT
>AWOL01S0052813.1:0-11175 GCA_000715115.1 Nicotiana otophora
AGTCTAACACATCTCTCATACACGATCATCCCACGAGGAATACTTCTAAAATTCTTCCGTGCCTCTTAGAAAAAATTGAATATCAGCAGTCGATCAATTTGGAGAGTGCCGCAGTACCCGTGAAGTATCCATAAATCAAAACACATTACCCCTTCTGAAATATATATACTCTCATCAAGCAATACCGATTAGTAATATCAGTTACCCGGTCATCTGAAACTGTCCATGTTGCATTCTATGCCATTCCCTTCCAAACTGACCCGTGACCTTGCACATGCAAATCTCAATCCCACACAATACTGCATCTACCATGCCATCCTATGAAGAGTACAAGAATCTCGTAATCAACTCTGATTCCCAAGAAGAATACATATGGAATCACATGGACAACTCATATGCTGCACGGACAACTCACATGCTATAGTGACAACATCCTCACAAACAGGCCCCCAACCTCGCTCAGTCATCAATCTCTCTAGTCTCACTCACGGGCTCACAATGTCATGAAACTAGCCCGACACCTTGCATGTGCGTTACCTCAATACCAATCATATAACACGTATTTCGGGGTTTCATACCCTCAGCACTAAGATTAGAAGAGTTACTTACATAGAACAAGCCAATACCAATGCCGAGCAAGCCAAGCGATGCTCCAAAGATGCCATCCCGCACGTTCCGACCTTCGAACGACTCAAAACTAACCCAAAACAACTCAAATGCATCAAACAATGCTAAAGGAACCAATCCCGAACGAAAAAGATCAAATCTTGAATCAAAAGCTCAATATCGGCCAAAACCCCAACCCGGGCCCACACCTCGGAACCCAAAAACATTTACAAAACCCAAAAGCCCATTCACTCATGAGTCTAACCATACCGAATTTATCAAAATCTCATACTACTTGGTCATCCAAATCCCCAAAATCCACTCTCCAATTCTCAAGCCCTAAACCCCCAAATAGCACTTCAAAATCTCACTCATTAGGTGGGGAAACCAGTGGGGAAACAAGTTTTATGATCCAAAACGAGTACAAGAAGCTTACCTCAATAATCACCTTGAAAATCGTCTCCAAAAGCTCCTAAGCCCGAGTCCAAAATGTTGAAATAAGACTTAAATCACGAACCTTTTCTTATAAACCTTCTACCCAGACTTTTTGCATCTGCGGGCCTATTGTCGCACCTGCGACGCCACATCTGCGGTGAAAATGCTACTTCTGCAAAAGTCACTTACACCTCCAGAGCTCGCATCCGCGCTTCAGGTTCCACACCTGCGAGTGCGCATCTGCGGCCCTGGCCTCGCTTCTGTGGAATCAATCTCTCCTAGCTGCCCCCGCACCTACGTCCACTGGTCCGCATATGCGCTACCGCAGGTGCGGGAAATTCTTCGCACTTGCGATCCCTGTCCTTCATGGCCTTGCCCGCACCTGCGATTCGTGCCACGCTTCTGCGTGCTCGCACCTGCGGTGCCCACTCTGCAGGTGCGGTTACACCAGTAGTAGTAGCTCTTCAGCTGCTTCATCAACTCAAAACAAAATCAAGTTCGTTAACCACCCGAAATCTATCCGAGGCCACCGGGAGGTCAACCAAACATGCCAACAAGTCATATAACCCAATACGAACTTAGTTGAACCTTCGAATCACTCAAAACAACACCAAAACACCGATTACACCCGGATTCAAGCCTAAAGAACTTCTAAACTTCCGAATTCTACAAACGATGCCGAATCATACCAAACCACGCTTGATTGACCTCAAAATTTTCACACAAGTCATATTCAATATTACGGACCTACTCCAACTTTCGGAAACAGAATCTGACCCAGATATCAAAAGGTCAACCCCCCGATCAAACTTCCCAAAAATTCAACTTTTGCCATTTCAAGCCAAATTTCACTACGGACTTCCGAATCACAATCTGGATGCGCTCCTAAATCCGAAATCACCCAACAGAGCTAACAGAACCATGAAAACTCTGTTCCGGGTTCAAATTCACAAAAAGTCAAACTTGGTCAACTCTCCCATTTTAAAGCTTCAACAATGAAATTCATTCTTTATGAAAACCAAAATCGACGATTCACATAAGTCATAATAGATCATACAGAGCTACTCATGCCCGTAACCTATCGAGCGCAGTGCAAATACTCAAAACGACCGGTCGGGTCATTACAAAATAATAACATCAACACCTGTCCAGTAACGGTAAAATGGAACCCCCCAACATCAACTGAGTTAAATCTCAATATTGACGGGGTGTTTAAAGGCAACTATAAAAAAAGGCGGGATTGGTAGAATATTCGGGAATAACTCTGCAAACTAGGTTCTGGGCTACAAAATGCCCGCTTATGGAGTAAAATAAGTTTCCAAGTAATTACATTCCATTTATTAAGAGATTAAGGAGTGGAAAATTCAATAAAATAAAACGAAGGAAACTGAGTGGGAAAATATAGTGACATAAATACTCCAAAACCATAAAGTCTACTAGTATGTATGCCAAGACCTGGTGTCACAAGTGTATGGGCAACTAGTAGAATATACAAAACTCTAACTACTGTTTGAAATAAAGTAGACAGAAAAATATATACAAAAGAGAGACTTTAGGTGCTACAGAACGGCTTAGGAAGTAGCTCACCACTAGGCCTCGGGGTAATGGGGGTGCGCGCTGATATGACCGCCAGATACACCTGCCTCAGATCCTGTATGATTAGTGCAGAAGTGTAGGATGAGTACATAAACAATATGTACCCAGTAAGTATCTAGTCTAACCTCGAAGAAGTAGTGACGAGGGGTCGACATCGACACTTACTATGGGCTAACAATAAAATACAAGAATTATAAATAAGTATGGGTTATGTAAATAATAAATATAACTCAGTACAAGCAGTGGATAATAATTATTTCACTAATAATAAATTCCAAGTCAATTTCTGTCATTACATAATTATAACCGCTCAAGCCATAAAATAACATCAAGTATAATTAGGTTCCGAGTATTATCACGCACGATTTATGTCGAGGTCGTACGGCCCGATCAAAAAATATACTGTGTGCACTGCCGAGGGTCGAACGACATGAACCATAGATGCATCTATTAACTTGCCAAGGTGAACAACCAGCTCCCAAAAGAGTAGAGAAGTTTACCTCACTCGCGGAATACTTGCGACGCGAGTGGACATGGATTTCTCAGAATTATTATATATATACCTCAATTCTTATAAAAAATATGAAATCTAAATTGGAGAGTTTCAACCTTAAAATCCTAAATACAACAACAATAATAACAACAACAACTACTACTACTACAACATGCCCAGTATAATAAAATCTCAAATCTCAACTTTAATTGAGACAATTAATATGCATAATAAACATGACAGTACAATCAAGACATGGTGTAAATCTAAGACTACCCGAACATCTCATGGAATATAGCTACGCACAGACTCTCATCACCTAGTGCGTACGTAGCTCCCCACATATGTAATTCACAATGAAACTACACCTAAGGGGATGAGTTCCCTCTTACAAGGTTAGGCAAGAGACTTACCTCGTTCTCAAGCTCACTTTCGATCCACAAATATGCTTTAAATCCTCAACTCATTGCCAAGCAACCCGAAACTAGTCAAATATTATATTAATTAATCAATACATGTTCAAAATTTCATAATTTAACTATTAGAGTAATTACCCAACCCAAATTTGAAGATTCCTAAAATTTACCCCGGGCTCACGTGCCTGGATTCCAAATATTTTTAAAGATAATTGTTACCCATAACCTCACGAACTCAAATATATAATTTTTATCCCATTCCATAATCATTTTCATGGTTAAATCCCATTTTTATCAAAACCTAGGTTTTTCAACTAAACCCATGATTTTCACAATTTTACATGTTAAAATCTATTCATAATCTATGTATTTAACTTATATTAGATAGAAATTACTTACCTTCAATATCTAGGTGAAAACCACTCTCTAAGAAGCTCCAAAATTGCCAAAGAAGTAAAATAAATGACGCAAACAGCTTAAGTCCCGTATTAAATGGGCCATTCTGCCTCCAGCGATTTCTGCTTCTATGGAGAATCGGCCGCTTTTGCGGCTCCACATCTGCGCAAAAAGCATCGCAGATGCGGCTTTCCCCAGCTGGCCTACTTCAGCATCTGCGGACAATGGCTCACTTCTGCGGCGCACATGCCGCACCTGCGAACTTGTCAGCTTCTGCGGTTGCCTTCTGCGCACATGCGCTTTCGCAGGTGCGGTCCATGCTCCGCTTCTGCAATTGCACCAGAGGCTCAGCTACTTCAGCCATTTCCCCAAGTCCAAACGACTTCCGTGCATAGTCCAAATGCCACCTGGGGCCCCCGACGCCTTGGCCAACCATACCAGCGAGTTTGAAATCATACAACAAACCTGCTCGACCTCGCGAAACACGCAAAACAACACTAAAACTAAGAATCACACCCCAAACCAAATCGAATCAACTTATAAACTTCAAGTTCTTCCCACTTGCTTCGAACGCGCCGAATCATACTTCAACTACTCGAAATGATATCAAATTTTGCCTGCAAGTCTTAATCATAATATGGAATTATTCCCGGTCTCGGAATTCCAAAATACCTTGATAACACCAAAACCTACTTCAAACCAAATTTAAAGAACTTTAAAACCTTCAATAAGCCAACTTTCAACTTTAGGCGCCGAAACGCTCCCGGGTCATCCAAAACCCGATCTGAACACACGCCCAAGTCTAAAATCATCATACTAACTTATTGGGACCGCCAAATCTTGATTCTGAGGTTGTTTACTAGAAATGTTAACCCAAGTCAAACTTAACCTTTTAAAGCCAATAATAAAGAACCATGTATTCTGATTTCAATCCGAACTAGCCATCCCAGCAAGTCATGAAACAGTAAAAGCATATACGGGGAGTCTCATTTAGGTGGACAGGGATCTAGAAAGCAAAACGATTGGTCGGGTCATTACATTCTCCACCTCTTAAACAAATGTTCGTCCTCGAACGGGTCTAGAATCATAGCTGGAGTGCCGAATAAGTGTGGATATCTACCTCGCACGTCCTCCTCAGCCTCCCAGGTCGCCTCCTTGACTGGTTGACCCCTCCACTGAACCTTTACCTCAGAAATCTTCTTGGACCTCAACTGGCAAACCTGCCTATCAACAATGGCAACTGGATCCTTCTCATAACCCAGGCTCTTATCTAACTGAACTGTGATGTAGTATAACACATGCGACCTGTCAGCATGATACTTCCGGAGCATAGACACGTGGAAAACTAGATGAACTCCCGATATACTGGGAGGCAAGGTAAGCTCATAGGAAACCTCCCCAACCCGTCTCAACAACTCAAATGGTCCTATAAACCATGAGCTAAACTTTCCCTTCTTCCCGAACCTCATGATTCCCCTTGATCGGCAAGGCTTTCAAGAGAACCTTCTCGCCCACCATAAATGATAAATCATGCACCTTTTGATCCGCGTAGCTCTTATGTCTGGACTGTGCTGTGCGAAGTCTCTCCTGAATCAACTTTTCCTTTTCCAAGGCATCCTTCACCAAATCAGTACCATATAACTTAGCCTCGCCGGGCTCAAACCATCCGATGGGCGAACGATATCGTCGACCATTTAAAGCCTCAAATGGAGCCATCTCGATGCTGGAATGATAACTGTTGTTGTAAGAAAACTCATCTAAAGGAATGAATCGATCCCACTGTACTTCGAAGTCAATCACGCATGCTTTGAGCATATCCTCCAAGATCTGAATCGTATGCTCCGACTGCCCGTCGGTTTGCGGATAAAAGGCTGTGCTGAGCTCTACCCGGGTCCCCAACTCACTCTGTACTGCCCTCAGGAAATGCGGAGTAAACTGAGAGCCTCTATCTAATATAATGGAGATAGGCACACCATACAATCGAACAATCTCCTAAATGTAAATCTGGGCCAGTATCGCTAAAGAATACGTGGTCACCACCAGAATAAAGTGTGCCGACTTGGTCAACATGTCGATAATGACCAAAACTGCATCAAACTTCCGCATGGTCTGCGGCAACCCAACTACGAAATCCATAGTAATGCGTTCCCATTTCTACTCAGGTATAACCATCTGCTGGAGTAGGCCACCTAGCCTCTGATGCTCGTACTTAACCTGTTGGCAATTAAGGCACCTCACTACATACTCAACTATGTCCTTCTTCATCCGCCTCCACCAATAGTGCTTCCTCAGGTCGCGATACATCGTCATAGCACCTGGATGAATAGAATACCGAGAGTTGTGTGCCTCATCTACAATCGTTTCCCTCAATCCATCAATATTAGGGACACATAGATGACCTTGGATTTGCATAACACCATCCTCACCAATAGTAAAGTCCTTGGAACCACCATGTAGTGTCGTCTCCCTGAGAACCAATAAGTGCGGATCGTCATACTGGCAAGTCTTGATTTACTCGAATAGTGAAGACTGGGCAACGATGTGTGCAAGAACTTGGTTGCGCTCTGAAATATCCAACCTCACAAGTCTGTTAGCCAAGGACTGAATGTCCAAAGCTAATGGCCTCTCCTCTGCTGAAATAAATGCCAAACTACCCATACTCTCAGCCTTTCTGCTCAAGGCATCCACAACAACATTCGCCTTCTCCGGATGATAAAGAATGGTAATATCATAATCCTTTAGTAACTCAAGCCACCTGTGCTACCTCAAATTGAGATCCCTCACCCCATAAAGATAATGCCTCCAGATCTTAAGAGCATGAACTATCGCGGCTAACTCCAAATCATGCATAGGGTAATTCTTCTCATGGGTCTTCAACTGACGTGAAGTATATGCAATAACTCGCTCCTCCTGCATTAATAAACAACCCAAGACAAAATTTGATGTGTCTCAAAACACAGTATACATCCCTGAACTGGAAGGTAGCACTAACACCGGTGCTAAAGTCAAGGTGGTCTTAAGCTTCTGAAAGCTCGCCTCACAATCGTCAGACCATCGAAACAGAGCACCCTTCTAGGTCAATCAAGTCAAAGGTGCTGCAATAGATGAGAAGCCATCTGTGAACCAATGATAATAACCTGCTAACCCCAAGAAGCTCTTGATCTCGGTCGCTGTGGTAGGATGAGGCTAAATCTAAACTACCTCGATCTTCTTGGGATCCACCTTAATACCCCCGCCTGATACAACATGCCCTAAGATTTCCACTGAATCTAACCAGAAGTCACACTTGGAGAACTTAGCATATAGCTTTTGTTTCTGCAAGATCTGAAGCACCACTCTTAAATGTTGCTCGTGCTCCTCTATGCTACGCGAGTAGATCAAAATGTCATCAATGAAGACAATGACAAATGAGTCAATATACGGCCTGAACACCCAGTTCATCAAATCGATTAATGCCGACGGGGCATTGTCAACCCAAATGACATCACTAGAAACTTATAGTGGCTATATCTAGTCCAGAAGGCCGTCTTTGGAACATCTGAATCACGAATCTTTAACTGTTGGTACCCCGATCTCAAGTCAATCTTAGAGAATACTTTGGCACCCTGCAACTGGTCAAATACATCATCAATACGTGGCAACGGGTACTTGTTCTTAATGGTAACTTTGTTCAACTGACGGTAATCAATGCACATCCGCATAGTCCTATCTTTCTTCTTCACAAATAACACCAGTGCACCCCAAGGCGATACACTCGGTCTGACGAACCCCTTTGCTAGCAACTCCTCAAGCTATTTCTTCAACTCCTTGAACTCTTTTGGAACTATGCGGTACGGTGAAATAGTGATAGGCTGGGTACCTATAGCCAAATCAATACAGAAATCGATATCACGATCTGGTGGCATTCTTGGAAGATCATAAGGAAACACACCGGAGAATTCTTGGACCACGGGCACTAAATCAATCGTTAGAGTCTCTGTGGTAGTATCCCGAACATAGCCTAGATAAGACAAACAACCCTTCTTGTCCATGTGTCGAGCCTTCAGAAAAGCAATAACCCAACTAGATGCACTGACGGACAAACCCTACCACTCCAATCTAGGAAGCTATAGCATTGCCAAGGTAAGTCTTGGCATGACAATCATGGATGGTGCGATATGGAGACAACCAATACATGCCCATGATGATCTCAAAATCGGTCATGTGGAGCAATAGAAGATTCTCTTTACTCTCATGACCATAGAAGGTAACAATGCAGGACCGATATATCCGATCCACAATAATAGAATTGCCCACCGGTGTGGACACATAAATAGGAGTACCCAAGGACTCACGAGGAATACCCAAAAAATGAGCAAACAGAGATGAAACATATGACTATGTAGACCCTAGAGAAAATAGTACTGACGCATCCCTACCGCAGACAGAGATAATACCAGTGATCACAGCATCTAAGGCCACTGCATCTGGTCTGGCTGAAAAAGCATAAAATCTAGTTGGAGAGCCACATGAATAGCCTCCACCTATCTAACCTCCACCTCTAGGACGACCCCTACCCACCTAACCTGCGCCTATGGGGCCAAACAGCTTGTGCGACTACTGGTGTTGTAATCATAGGCTTATGACACTATTGTACTGCCTTGCCCCGAAGTTTGGGACAAAACCTCTTCATGCGGCCAGGATCCACGCACTTGTAAAAACCTCTCGGAACGGTGGACTGCTGACCTGAAGTCTAACCCTGATGGCCTGAATACCCACTGAAGGAACCCTCAATAGCTACTGGGCGGTAGGCACTCTCTGGTATGGCACTAAAATAGGGCCGCACTGGAGCATCCCGAGGAGGCGGCAGTGCTGGATATGCAGGTCTGCTAGGCCGACCCCCCACAAACTGACTTCTGCCCCTAGCCGGGGCACCACTGAACTCTCCAGAATATCGCAACTGCTTATACCTCGTCGCCTGCTCTTGACTCCGCTGACAAACACCTTTGATCCTCTAAGCTATCTCCACAACTAGCTCGTACGAAGTTGTAACGACCCGACTTGTCATTTTAAGAATTAGTGCCCCATTCAGTGACTTAAGATCTCGATCAGCTTCGCAATATGTATTATGACCCGCGGGTCTGGTCGAGTTTGATTTTTGGAAGATTCGGAATTAAATTAAAAGAACAATTCTTATTTAGAAGCTTAAATGAAAAGCGTTGACCGGGTAGTTGAATTTTGAGCAAACGACACCAGAACGGATTTTGATGAAGTCAATAGCTGTGTATGGTGATTTTGTACTTAGGAGCATGTTCGAAAAATTATTTGAAAGTCCGTAGGACAATTCAATATATTTTGGCAAAAGTTGGAGAATAGAAGATTTTGGAAAGTCCGACCGAAGAGTGAAATTTTGATAACGAGGTCGTATTTCGATTTCGAAAATGGGAATAGATCCATTAAGTCAATTATGACTTGTATGAAAAATGGAAAGTCATTCCGGATTGATTTGATACATTTTGGCACAAAATATAAAAGTTGGAAGATTTGAAAACTTATAATTTGATTCGATGCGTGATTCATAATTTTGGCGTTGTTTGACGTGGTTTGAAGCCTCGACTAAGTTCGTATTTTATTTTGGGACATGTTGGTATATTTGGTTGAGGTCCCAGAGGCCTCGGGTGAATTTCGTAAGGTTAACGGAGCAATTTGGACTTGAAGGAAGCTGCTGGAAAATGGCAACAGCTGTTGGAATAGCACCTGCAGAATTATGGGCGCAGGTGCGACCATCGCAGAAGCGAGATGAAACTCACAGAAGCGAAATTGGCTGGGCTGGAATGAGGCCGCAGGTGCGAAGAATTTCTCGCACCTGCGTGAGCGCAGAAGTGAAAGCTCTTCCGCAAGTGCGAGGGCAGCGCCAGTGGACGTTGTAGAAGCGAGAATTGGCTCGCAAAAGAGAGCTCGCAGGCACGATAAAATGGTTCGCAGGTGCGAAACTTGACAGAAAGTTAAGAACCAAAAATGGTCATTTCGCCATTTTTCGATTGAGATTTTGGAGCTCGGTGTTTGGGCGATTTTGGAGGAGTTCTTCAAGACATTGACTTGGGTAAGTGTTCTATATCCTAAAGTGATTATATTTCATGAATCTATGATTATATTCGTCGTTTAATTCATATTTAAATGGAAGAAATCAAGTTTTTACAAAATCCTCCAAACAACGAAAATTTAAGATTTGGAGGTTGAGTTATTGGAATTCGATAAAATTGGTATGGTTGAACTCTTATCGGAATGGGTGTTCGGATTTCATGAAAAATTATGTCGGGTTCCGAGGGGCGAGCCCTGCCATGACTTTTGTTGACTTTTTGGAATAAATTTATAAGTTGACGTATTATTATCCGGAATTTGTTTCCGATGAATTTTAATGAAGTTATGCAATTAATTTGGATAGATTTGAGCTATCCGGAGGTCAATTCAAGCAAGAAGGCTATTTTGGAATATCGGCCTAACTTCAAAAAGGTAAGTGTCTTGCTTAACCTCGAGTAAGGGAATTACCCCTTAGATATTGAGTCTTATGTGCAAATTGTGTAATTGAAAACTATGTACGCGAGGTAACGAGTACGTACTTAGTTTATATGTGCAAATTTCATTGATTAAGAATCCTTAGACGCCCTTATGTATTAAATTGGAAATCATTGGCACTTATTAAATCCTCTATTTGTCATGCCTAGATCCTTGTTTGTTGAAATTGTTTTTACATGATGATTTGGTGTGATTGCCACCTTTAGTTTTATGTAAAATGTTATTTTGTTGAGTTGTTCACTTCCGGATAATTTGTTAAGATTTTTGTGCACATTATGGTCGAGCCATGGGCTCCCTATTGTGGAAAATAAGGTATTGTTGATTTTTGTGGCAAGTTGTGATATTTAAGCGTTAGATGTGCAATCTGCGATAATTTGTAATAATTGAGCACTTGATGTGCAATCTGTGATAAATTATAATAATTGAGCACTTGATGTGCAATCTGTGATAATTTGTAATAATTGAGCACTTGATGTCCAATCTGTGATAAATTGTAATAATTGAGCACTTGACGTGCAAATCTGTGATATGTTGTAATATTTGAGCACTTGAGGTGCAATTTATGAGATGTGATATTGGCACGTTATACTGTTAGGAAGTTTTGTTCGGGTGTTTGCACGAGGTTTCTGCCGTGCTATTATTAGTATTGATTTATGCACATGCGGCGTGATAAGGCGG